>JADRCD010195578.1:0-22368 GCA_019843815.1 Montemys delectorum | reverse complement strand
TGTTTTATTGAATTGTCTCTTAGAACAAGATGATCAGTCTTGCCTAGAATATCTACTATTTGTATTTTCTGGGGCATATTTTTTCTATTTAAAAAAAATTTATCAAGCTCTAAAGACTCTTACTAAATCCTAAGCCTCCCTACAGTCAACCATTAGGATATTATTTTTCTCTCCTTAATTTCCACTATCTCTTTCCTTTACCTTTCACCTATAGTTTCAGCCTTTATAAATTAATAGGACTTTGTTTCTTATCGATCACTTGCCATTTTCAGGGCTCTGTAGACCTGTCCTGTCCTGATGTTTTATTGCTATGGCAGCAATAAGAAGGTTAGAAATGGAGAAAAATATCACATACAGACACACACTCAAGCCTGTGTGTACATCCAGAATCTATTGTTACTTTGAAATATTGATCTTACAGAATAACTGGAAATGGCCTGAAGTAAAGCATTAGAGAATCCAGTCCACGCAGAGCCCATGAAAGAACAATGAAAAATGAATTGTTCCTTTCCCATTCCTAATGCACTGGCTCATATGGAAGATGACAAGGAACACAAGTCATGATTTCATCTGCCTTGCTTGGGCTTGCTGAGTCAGCTTCCTCCTCAGAGTGTCTCAAAAGCTATTTTCTTGAGGATAAAGCTTTGAAATTTCTGCATCTTTAGAGAAACCAAACCTAGTATCTAAGGCTCCAACTGGTATGAACAGTAAAATCAGGTATTTCTGTAATATATTTCATTTCCCTCTTTTGATATTGTTTATTCTATGTATTGAACCCTTGTAAACTAAAAAAAAAAGATGTATTACTAATTTTAACATATCAAATAACTGAAATGCATTGCATGTGCTATGATCCAGATACCATACTGTCTGCTTTTTTCATTGGTTATTTTCTTTATTTACATTTCAAATGTTATCCCCCTTCCCAGTTTCCTTCTGCAAACCCCTCATACCATCCCCCCATGCCTTGCTTCTATAAGGGTGCTCCCCCACCCACCTACCTACTCCTGACTCACCACCCTAGCATTCCCTTATACTGGGGCCTTCACTGGGCCAAGGATTACCTTCCCATTGATGCCAAATAAGGCCATTCTCTGCTACATATGCACCTGGGCCATGTGTATTCTTTGGTTGGTGGTTTAGTCCCTGGAAACTTTAGGGGGTCTGATTGATTGATATTGTTGTTCTTCCTATAGAGTTGTAAACCCCTCAGCTTCTTCAGTCCTTCTCCTAACTCCTTCACTGAGGACCCAATGCTCAATCCAATGGCTGGTTTCAAGCATCCACATCTTTATTAGTCAGGCTCTGGCAGAGCCTCTCAGGACACAGCTATATCAGGATCCTGTCAGCAAAGGAGCTGAGTTCTTGGCATCAGCAATAGTGTCTGGGTTTTGTGGCTGCATATGGGATAGAGTCTCTAGATGGTCTTTTCTTCAGTCTCTGCTCCATTCTTTGTCCCTGTGCTTCCTTTCGACAGGAGCAATTCTGGATTAAAATTTTTGAATACTGTATGCTTTTTAGAAGTTGCAACATCTTAGGCACCTGAGAATTTACTTGTTCCTTTCTGCAATCCAGAAAAAAATACTTTGAGATGTTTAAGCTCACAATCTTACCCTGTTTATAAGTTTTCTAACATCCAGCCTATTTTCTACAGTTTTCTATTTGCTTTTGGTTTAGATCGTGTCTCACTCTGAATCTTAGGCTGGACTCTAAAATGAGATGGTCCTTTTGCTTCATCTTCCTACTGTAGAGAATACAGGGGAGAGCTACCATAACTTCCTCAAACTAAATTTTTGACAAGTTCTGAAGATCAGGGAATGGATTTTTAAAGGCCTACCTCTCGGTCCACTACACCTTTGTTCCTTAAAAATGTCTCTGATCTCCCATGCCTTTCCCTTCATTTCATCAATATGTAAATTCAATTTAATTTACTTTGCTTCTGTGTGCTATTAGTCTCTTTACAGTTTGCCTTATAATTATTTTTGTACCTATCTTTTCCCCCAGCACCATGACAGGTTCTTAAATTGGAAAATTACACAGCACCCTGGACATCATACGCAAGCTCAAGCTTATTCTATGAATTTAACCAATGTACAACAGTCTAAGAACTTCACATATTTCCATGATATATAATGATGTATATGCATGTCCTCATGTACTTGCAAACAACAGAGCTTGGCATTTAAGGTCTTCCCTTGTTCCTCTTCAAATTATCTACTTTTTTTTTTAAATGGAGTTTCTCACTGAACCTGAAGCATGCCAATTCATCTGGACTGAAAGCCAGGAATGTCCCTGCGATCATCCTGTCTGTATTACAGACTACTGTCACCATACCCAATTTGTAACATAAATAAATGTTCTGGGTCCTCAGATCTTCAAGTCTGCCCAGCAAACCATGACCAATTAACCCATGGCCCAAACTTTCGTTCAACTCTATGGATTACATATGCTAATAAGCTACTTTTATCTTATTAATCTGTTTTTTGTCAACCTAATGACTAAGACTCAAGTTGTTAGATACTACTAGAGTAGAGGAGTATGCTTTTATTGTCTCATGCTAGTATGCACTGTGAAACCAGTAAATGATAGTTCTAACTGTAAGAAGAAGAAACACTGTTGGCTAAATGTATAAAGCTACCCACAGGCTTCTTTTTCACCTCCTCCTTCCCATGTCCAAAGAGATTAAATTCCTGCCTTATGTATTTATGAAAAAAAAAAAAAAACCCTAAGAATTCTGTTGTTTCCTTGACTTGTTGAATTAGCTTATACAACCAATCCATTTTATATGCTTTCTCATAATGGTGGTTCATTGTTAACTAATGTATTATAAAACTGCAATAGCCATTGAATTATTTCACTCAAATTTACATTGTAGCTCTCTAGTACTTGATGCCTACATTTTTCTGGCCAGATGAGACAGTATACATCTGTAATACACAAAATTGAGAGATAGAGGTGCTAAGCTCAGAAATTTAAGTTATCTTCAGCTATATATGAATTCAAGACAGCCTGGATTTCATGAGCCACTGTCTTAAAAGTCAAAACAATAAAAAAATCCTTATATTTTATTTTTTCATATTTTATTTAAAATATTTTTAAATATTGAAATATAGTTACATATTTCCCTCTTTTCTTCCTCCAACCCCTCCCATGCATCTCCCTCATATTTAGTTTTTACATATTATTAATCTAGACCTTCTTCTTTTACAGTTTCTATAACTTCTGAGATTCCTTCCTTGCTTAAAATCATTCTGTCATCATGGAAGTGCTTGTCTTTCTCATCATTCAGGAGTCAGGAGCAGCATAAATTCAAAACTATCCTGGGAAATTAGTGATAATCTATATTTAAAGAAAAAGTTTTTTGTGGAGACTTAGATTTTTAAAACCTACTTTTTTTTTTTAATTAGGTATTTTCTTTATTTACATGTACATTTACCCTTTCCCATTTTCCCCTCCAAAACAAACAAACAAACAAACAAAAACAAGAACAAACCCCTTTTGCCTCCCCTCTCCCAATGCCTGTCACCCCACCCTCTCCTACTTATTGGCCCTGGCATTCCCTTACACTGGGGCACAAAACCTTCACAAGGCCGAGGTCCTTTACTCCTATTGATGATCGATAAAACCTACTTTTAATAAGTGTTCTTAAATGCTTTAACTTCCCTTCTAGCCCACCATCCACCATAGGTAGTGGAAAGGACAGGTTAATAGAGTAATGAAGAATGTAAACCTGTTTAGAAATAGTTCTTTGGAGCAAATCCAATCTGCATTGTCAGGATATCAGCAGTCAGTTCATATGAATCAGCAGTGGCACCTTGATTTACTGCAAACACCATTCACAAATCAGCAACGGCAGGTTGATCCAAAGAGACAGCAAGCCTCTGCCAGTTGGTTCAAGTCAGAAGAAAAGGCAAGAAGATGCTGAAATACCATCAGAAGTTTTTTGGTGCATTTCTCTCTATGAAATCAAGACAAACCATGACTAACAAAGAATGGTAAGGCATACAAATACCACCCAGCATCATCCACTGTCCATTGGGCCATATTTATATCCTTTCCAAACATCATGTGTTCTCATAAGAATCCACTCCAGCAAAATATCAAATGCCTTTTTCCAAGCATCTTCTCAAAACATCCTCCTATGTGTCTGCTTTAGCAAAAACATCCTCTCATAAGACAGTTTCCCAAAAACAACACATGGCACAACTGAGTCTCCAAAGAAAGCAGAAATTCCCACATCATTTCTGGGCTACAAAGATGTCCCAGTTTTTAAGAGCATTAGATCTTTTCCCATAGGTCCTGATTTCAGTTTCCAACATTATATGGCTTATAACCTCCTGCAACTTCAGCTCCCAAAGACTGAATGCCATATTATTACAGCCATGAACATCATCTACATGTAGCAAACATGTAGTGAAGAGTGCACACAGACATACACATGCACAACATACACAGACACACACCACACCAACTTTTATAAATATTTTTTCAGTACATATTACTTCTCTTGTATAAACATTCTACAACATATTTCTTGAAATCTGCCAGCAAAGGCAATATCAATGACATTTCAAAGTTGTTTCAAAAGAACAAAACTCAAACCTGTCATCTTACTCATTGCTTAGTTGTTGATTAGAATCACCTATGGTCTCTGCCTGCTTTGCACTCCCTCTGGTGTTGAAGTCATGTAAAATTAGAGCATGCAGACAGAAATAAATGCAGTCTATAAACAGATGTTTCATTTCTTTCCCTTCTAAATTTCTCTCATTCCTAATATGGTAGCTGTTATTCAGACAAGACTTCTTCATATATTATCTGAAATGTATCAATCTATATCTTCTTAATTCCTTTACCAAGAGAGACAGTAACAACTTCAGACAAGAAGGAAGTAAGCTATGTACTCAGAACTTTTGACAACTTAGTAGAAGGTTTTCAAGAGTACACCCTTTTTCAGTTCCCTTCAGCTTACTGATGTTTTCATATATTTAAAAACCTTGCCTATTGTGTCTCTAGGGCAAAAATGAAGGATAATTCACTCCATGCTTCTAGTATTCACATTAAAATTTCATTTTAACAATACTTATGTAAGACCAAGCTTTCTTTTTTTTTTAAATTTGTTTGTTTCTGGGTTACTGATTAGATGTTAGTTATTACTCTTGTATGAATCATACCATAATTGATCTTTGTTAATGTCTAGCTTTTGTTACTTAAAGTGGTATGCCAGTTTAAAACATTTGTGAAGCTATTTAAGTGCCAAATCCTAGCTATTTATGACGCTTCTAATCACTTGCCATCATCTTCCCCACAGACAGTTATAGAATTTTCATGCCTGATCTTTATAGCCTCACTGAAGCCTTCAAAACAATTTACTTGCTCATATTTAATCAACTTACTTAAATTCTATTAAATCGTATCATTAAAATATCACATACAGCCACATAAATCAGACTTTTCTTGCCAAGGCTTTTGCTTGCAAAAAATAATAATAATTTTGTAGGAAATGCTGTGTGTCAAGAGTTTGGAGTGTTCAGTCATCAGTCAGTACATATTGCAAAATGGACAGAGACAGATGATGATTGAACAAGGTAGTTAAATGCAAGTCTTTTAAGGGTGCAGTGCTATAACCCTCGCCATGTATGTCTGGAAAACACAAGGTCAAGAAAGAAAGCCCATTTTCTAAAAGTCATCAACTGTTGGGTTCCAAGCAAGCTGTTTCTTTCTGATCCTTGGCCTATTCAATAGATTAAGTTTTGACAAAAAACTACTTCCCTGGTCTCTAGATGTCTTTAAGACAACAAAATGTTTCTTCCAGTCACTATTGAAAAATATGCCTGAGCAAAGTCCAAGATTCTCTCCCTAATGTGTGCTGTTCGATTATTCACCAAGTTGTTGACATTCAATCTATTGTTGATTAGATAAAAAATGCACGAGGGACCCTTACAACACAGTATGAAATTGCATCTGCCTCTGGTGAAATAATTGACTGAACAACAAAGTTTTCAACATAATCCAGTTAAACTAAAATTAAACCTTACAGCTATTGACCTTGCTGTTTCTCTTGCTATATTGAAAGCTAGCCAAGTTATTCAACACCTTTTGCCTACTTCTTCAAACATGTTTCTAAATTGCTAAACACACTCTGCATTTGCCTGGATAACTATGCAAATTTTACTTAGGAAAAATGTAATGAATGAAATCAGTCTGCTGAGTTATGAAATTCAGCTTTACATCCATCCCTGAGTGCTATAACATTAAAAGAGCGATGTCTGTATCAACCTCTGTCTAAATATCAGACATCTGTTCATATGTATTAAAGGCTTTATTTCTTCTTTTACATTATGAAAACATATTTTACATGGCATAAATGTATTTTGTTCTCTCTCACCAAAAATAACCCAGATTTAACAAATTATTACTCAACATAAAGCACAAAAATTTACAATTACCTAATTTTAGAGTCTGTTTTAGATACCATACACCTCAATGTTTAACATTCTTGTATATTCAAATTTCCAATTATCTTTTTAGTTAGTATAAATAATAGGGAAGTAATCTTCAAATTTCAGAAAAGGCATAGACTTACTTTAGCCAAGATCTAGAATGTAACAAAGGGAACAGTATAAATTTCTATTTAAAATGACAAAATGCAAAAGTAATGGCAAGAGTGGTACAAATCTAAATGTTTATTAATTAACAAATTCAGTAATATTGCAATTTTTGCACAAATTGTAGAGTTGAGTTGAGAGGTAAAAATGTAGCCTTTGTAAAATGAAAGATTATGAGTTTCTACTCCTCATAAAAACATCAATTTGGGCAGAGATGATTGGGTAGAGCTCAGTGAAGTGCTTGCTATGTCAGCAAAGAGACCTGAGTTCAGATCCTCAGCTTCCATGTACAAAAAAGAAAGAAAGAAATGAAAAAAGAAATACAGGTCTACCAATTCTGTGATAAAGTCAACTGAATATTCGTATGAGAAATACTTAAAATTTACACCATAGAAAAATATATTCAGATAGACTATTTCCAGAAATCTAGGGGGAAAGAAGGTATACAAATCAATGAATTAGGGCTCAAGAGTCATAAAAGGAGTCTTTTCTTTTGTTTCTTCAATCAACAGTTTTTATTAAAATATAATTATATCCTCTCCTCCTATTTCCTTTCTTTCATAAAATTCTTCCTATGACTCCCTGCCTTGTCTGGCTAATTTAGATAGATAGATAGATAGATAGATAGATAGATAGATAGATAGATAGATAGATAGATA
The DNA here is from genome assembly GCA_019843815.1 of Montemys delectorum. NCBI lineage: Eukaryota > Metazoa > Chordata > Mammalia > Rodentia > Muridae > Montemys > Montemys delectorum. The sequence goes on along the minus strand of JADRCD010195578.1, from coordinate 15,104 downwards.
GAAATGATAGATAGCTGCCATGCACACTCGTCTACTCCAGTCATGTCTGCAGTATCGGGTGTTAAAACACGATCAAGGGCAAGAGGCAATAAGGACCCAAAAGGGTATCTGTGCCTCCTGGGTATTCAAGGTAGTCACTGGCATCTCCTAACTCAGATGTGTTCCAGATCACTCTTTCCAATCGTCAACACGCCCTCATATTTAGGCATAAAGGTACCCCAAGAAATGATTCATTAATGGCTAAGATTGAGCATTGTTTCCTGGCCAGCATGATGATTCCAATATATCCTAATTTAATTCCAAGATGTCCTTAGCTTGGAATTTCTCTCAAGGAATCTGCTTTACCAGACAGGTTTCCCTTAGAGTTAGCAACAAAGGTCAAGCACATACCTTAAGGCAGCCCCATAATAGTCAGAACTGTTTTACATACTAGAGAGTAATCCGAGGGCTTCCCTCCAGAGATGCAGAGAATTGGGCAGGAAATGCCAGATCGGACTCTCTAGTCCTTCCCTCCAGCAAAACTAGGGAATTAGCATAGAAATGCCAAAATAGCCCCAGCAGGGAGGGCTCAACTGCTCTTCCTCCTACTTCACACCTGGCTATCTGCCTACTGACCTTGTGTAGCGGTCTCTTGCCTACCTGACTTCAGTCCTGCTCTCTGATCCTTTTGACTCCCACCCATCTACATGACTCTTGTCATTTGCCCTGTTTCCTGTATACCATATAAGCCTGGTTTTCACTGTGTGCTCTCTCTTGGACTCTCTCTTTGATTTGGAACCTCTCTCTTGGACGGAGACTAGAACTCAGTCCACAGTCCCCAGGGCCCAGAGTGCTTGGGCCCGGGGTGATGCAGAGCCTATCCAGAGAGATGGCAGTTACTTTAGACTCAGTGTGTTTCAGGTGGCCTCAAATGTACCTTGACTACAAAGCTGCCAGATTTATCATTTCTCTTTTGCAATGACTGTAAAAGTCTGATGCCATTTTTAAGAAATACATTCAGATCCTGTACTTCATGTGTCGTCTCTGCCATCATTTCTTCGACTACACCTCATCGACCTGACTAGGACCCCGTATCTCCCGCAGGTTGAGGGAAGCCCAGATTGGCCGGCCTGCGGCAGATAGCCATAAAACCAACATATTTATACATATAGACACAACCTACTGAGTACATTGAACGTTTTGTGTGCATGATTTCAGCTGACCATGTGCTACTGGGTAATAAATGAGGGAGTCCTCCATGAGAGAAGACTACTTCTCCCACACTTAGCATTCTTCTGTTGCCTGTAGTTCATATAGAGGTGGGACCTCACGAGTTTCTATCTTTCCTTGTTAGCATATCTATAGATGTTGTCACCTTTGAGGTCTTGTTTAGGTGGTCTTATTGTTCAGATATCATGAGTATAGCTTCCCTGTCATTTCTAGGAAACAGAGTTCCTGATCCTCTGGCTCTAATAATCTTTCTGATCCATCTTCTGCAAAGTTCTATAAGCTTTAGGTGCAGGAATTTTCTTGTTGATACATCTACTGGGGGTTGGGAACCCCAGGGTCAGTCACTCTCTTCAATTTGATGAGTTGTGGTCTTCTTTAACAGTATCTATATGTTGCAAAGAAAAGCTTCTTTGACGAGAGTTGGAAACCTCACCTATTTTTAGGTATAAAAATGATTTATAAGAATTAGGAATTGTGCTGGTGGGCTGGAGAGATGGCTTAGTGGTTAAGAGCACTGACTGCTCTTCCAAAGGTCCTGAGTTCAATTCCCAGCAACCACATGGTGGCTCACAATAAACTGTAACCATATCTGACTCCCTCTTCTGGACTGTCTGAAGATAGCTACAATGTACTTACATATAATAAGTAAATAAATCTTAAAAAAAAAAAAGGAATTATGCTGGTTTCATAAAGTAACAGCATTCAGTTCTCCTCTAAGTTCTATGATCTCACTAATGCCAGATTGTTGGAAAGATTTCCAGTACCAGACATGATTTCCCTTCTGCTGAGTAAGCCTTATGACTAATTAGATAACTGCTGATTGCCACCAACATATGAAGATCAGTGTAACACCTTCAGGGATATTTTGACCATTGTGATCATTTTGTTGTAGCTTATAGATTTCAAAACTGGCTGGTACTATTAGTGGCTTCCCTCCCTTGGTAGCTTGTTTAATACCCTCTCCTTCTTCAAAGGTTAGCTCTTCAGATAGAAGGCTTTCATGTCAGATCTAACTCTTCACTGGAATCCTGAGACTCCTGTGTCCCAAGTTTATGGAGTCTTTTGAGATAGGTACTTGACCTTAATGTCTGAGAGGTAAGCAGGAGCAATAGAAATAGCTCCTGCTATTGCTTTGAAAGTATCATAGATTCCCCTGATCAACAATTGGACATGAGAATTTCTGTGCCTGGCACCAGGGTTCTTAGTAGGTATCCTAGGGCTCTTGGAGGGAACATTGTCAGTTCAAGTGGCATAACTTCATTTTGTCTATATATGTATATATAGACTTATAAATTATACAAAATTTTTAATAGATGAAAACTATTACGGATGGTTCCTGTGGCCTATCATAAAGAAGCAGTTTATATGAAAGTGCATGAGATTCAGCTTCACTCGGAATAAGAAGCAAGAAAGAGAGATGCTGCTTGATCCCTGTCAAATGAACAAAAATTCAACTGTTCCAACATTTTATTACTATACTATTATAATATAAAAAGGCAAAAGTCCTGGGCAGGGTAAGTTGAAAATAACTATCAGTATCAGCCATTGCTTTAGCTTGGGCCTGGCAGTTTTACTTCATTTTAAATACATACCTGTTACAAAATGAAATCTTAGAGAGTATATATTATATCACTGCTTGTAAAAAAAATAATCGGCACCCTTGAAAATAGTGCAATCTCTAATAAAACATTAAATCAACTACCCTTCTCCCACAGGCAAACATCCAGGCATACAACCCTATTCCTTATCTTAAATTACCAGCATTGAAGTTTTAAATCCCATAGTAGCAACTGAGTACTTGAGGCTTAATGACATCTTTCAGCTTTTACTTGTCCAGTTTTGTCACCTTACATGGTTAATCCTCTTCTTTTTAAACCCTCTATAATACTTCTATTGACTCTGATCAGATACTATCTCTCCTGATATGCCTTTCAAGACAACATAAATAGAAAATCCTTTAGCTTTCCATAAAAAAGTTACTGATAAAATGAACATAAGGTAAGCATTTTCTCAGTCTATATTCACTTGACAATTCATTCAAAGTGAATACAGAATAAAAATATGTATGAAAGCATCCAAAAATTTAATCTATTCCTTAGAAAATATGACAGAAACCAATCTCAACTAAGTAATATTTCATAAAACTTTTTAAGGCTATGCAATAAAGTGTACTAAGTTCAAAAGACAGTAAATAAACAGAGTAGTGAATTGCTAGCCTTCTTCTGGCAAAGTTTTCTATCCTTCAATATCTCACACATTCTAAATTAAAGCAAGTAGAAGATTTTAAATATCTTTCCAAATTCTCCACCTTCATCACCAAATCTCCCCAAATATTCCTTCATGTATGTGCTGTCTTGGTTTATGTCAACATGACACAGGCTAGAGTCATTAAAGAGCAGGAGCCCCAGTTGAGAAAATGCCTCCATAGGATCAGCCTATAGGAAGTTCTCTCAGGAATATTTTAATTAGTGGTTAATGGGGGGGGGGCAGCCTATTGCTGGTTCTGGATTCTAAAAGGCAGCAGCCTAAGAATGCCTCACGGAGCCAGTAAGTAGGGCCTCTCCATTGCCTGCCTCTGTATCAGCTCCTGCCTCTGGGTTCCTGCCCTGCTTGAGTTCTTACCCTTACTACTTTTGTTGATGAACTATTACATAAAACTGTAGGAGAAATAAACACGTTCCTCCCAAGTCGCTTTTGGTCATGGTGTTTCATCACAGGAATAATAACCCTGGCTAAAATAGTGTATGAAAATCATTCTTATTTTCCTTATTTCCTTATTGTTGTTGCTAAAGTGACATTAATTATCTTCTATTCATGCCCAAAGATATTGTCAGTTTAGTACAAGTAGTACAGATTCATGACCAGAGCCAACCAATGAGGCAAAGAGTTGGCAGTGGGAAACAGGATGTGAAACACTTGCATAGTCGTGTCCCCTCCCCAAACTGATTCTGTTATTCAATTAGTTAAAAACCTTACTTAACAATTTTTAAAACACTTGACATAGAAATGTCAGGGGACATTAGTTATATTCAAATGTTATCTTCTTAAATCCTCCTTTTTCAATATCAAAAGGAAAATTACAATTTCAATTTGTAAATCTTTACAAATTTTCCACTGAATCACACCAAAAAGAGAGAGAGAAAGAGAGAGAGAGAGAGAGAGAGAGAGAGAGAGAGAGAGAAAGAAAACATGTCATGTTCATTCTTGAGACATAGATTAACTTTGAAGGTTCAGTATCTGTATATTCAGAAAGAAAAAAGAATATATTAATTTCTACTAGGTATTAGATAAATAAGTATGAATAGTAGCAATATGTAAAGAAAGGTGTTGGGACAACATAATCAAAAGGAATATCACCCCTATTTTAATTAGATATGACAATGGATGCTTTTTTATTAACAAAAATATTTCAGGACAAAAAACACTGACATAATTATTCTGAGGAAAACAGATTTAATAAAAGCAACATAAAAAAAGAAAACAGCCTAATTTTTAGTAATGATTCCTCTTTTATTTTATTTTAAAATATCTTCATGTTCATTATGTCTGAGATTGTGCCAGAAATACTGGGTAGCAGTTCGGTAATCATCTGTGATTTACACAGATGCTGCTGAGACGTACAGAACTGAAAGCAAGGACCAGTTAATGAATTCAGTCATTCAGATTATGAGCAACTTCTGACAATAAAGCTCTTCTAGTATATTCTAGTGCTACTTCTTTTTCACTTGAGTAAATTAACTTTAAGACAAAAGATTACCAGAAAACTCACTTAATACCAGTCTTTATTCTCCTTCATTCTTTTACAAATAGTATTTCTTATTCAGAAAAAATTCAAACCCGCTCAGATGTAACTGGATCTTGTTATGAACATATAGCAGACTGAATTGTAAGACACACCATTGAGTCTTCTGTTGGCCATTTATACTGCCATGTATTGGTTAACAATGGAAGATACATTCTAAGAAATGTGCCATTAGGCAATTTCCACAATGTACCAGCAATCTAGAGTACATTTACAGAAATCATATAGCCTACTACTCACCTTAGTTATTGTTCCTAGACTACAAACATCAACTGTGCTGAAAAGTACAGGCAATTGTAATGCAATGGCATATATTATCATACCTACAAATATCTATCAGTATAAAGTGAAAGGATCTATAAAAAGTGAAAACATTAGAATGAAACTTATTATTTTATATGCTAACTAAAGCTTAGTGGACAAAAGGAAAAGCATCAGAATGAGTATAGCAAAAATTACACAAAGGATAAGAAATGTGGCACTCCTGTGTGGGATATTTCACATTAATGGAGCTTATAAAAATGAGCATTGCTCTGGGTGGAACAGTAGGTGAACAGTGAAGGAATGTGAAGGACATTGTCCTACACAATGACAGACTTTATACATTGGTTGTTTAGTCTACAGAAACTGGATTTAAACACTTTTTTTTTTCATTCTTAAAAAAATTAATGTTATCTTAGTGGAATTGTGTTTTTGAACTTTATAAATTCTAATATTTTAACTTTTCTCAATTCTTGCAATCACTTAAATAATTGCTTAAATAAATCACTTAAAATGAAAACACACAATAAAAGTTATATAGTTTTAAATATTTATTTATTTTTTATTTTCAAATTTTTATTTCCTTTTCTGCTCTTATCTTGGAAATGTTTTTAATTGCATCCCCCTCCCTCCAGCCTCTCCAAGCTACTTTTAGTTCAGTCCCTGCCACCCACTCCTCCTGAAGTTGGTAGCCTCTTTTCTTTCATTAAATTTTTATATATATGTAAAGGTACACATAGACACTGTAGCTGTCCATTGGCCATGGACAAATGATGTTTACCTGAAAGGGGGGCTGGAAGTAGAAAAGAGATGGGGGGAAGCAGGGGAGTGAGAATGAAGCCAAGACAAGGTTTGATCAAGGCTTCAGGTTTAAGATTCAGCACTGTGTTTATATAGGGAAAGCCCACAGACCCATCCTTTGTTTCAGCTGGATTATTTTGCAAAGCAAGGTCAGTGGGCAGTCTATTCTTCTGAGTTCCTGTGGGAACTTGCCCGTAACACCAAGGCAGATGATTCCACTTAGGTCGTTAAGGCAAGCACTCAAGGTCTATTCAGCCTGCTCAAAGTTGGAAGAAAACTGCTCAAGGCTGGGCAGGGCACAGATACAACCCGCTGACTCCTTTATTGTTGCTTGTCTTTATATGGCTTCACTGGACAGACAGTCAGGGGGCTCATCCTGGGAAGAGATTAACTCTTCTCCTAACAGTCAATATCTGCCTGTGGTTCTTTGTCTAATAGTAGGGCCCCAAGAAATCTACTTCCTTCCATGCTAACATGCCCACTGACATTGTCTTTGCTTCCATCTTGCAATTGCACACATTTCTAGGAAAGACTGTGTTACAGTAGAATTTCTGGTATTCTGGCTCTTACAATCTTTCCACCCCCTCTTCCAGAATGTTTCTCAAGACCTAGATGTGGAAGCTAAAACTTCGATGCACACCCTAAGGAAGAGTTCTCTGTACTTAATTCTCCTTTTCATTTCTCAGATCGTGGTCTTACACAAATGGTAATTGTGTTCTTTAATCTCCAGTATTATTTTTAAATGTATATATTTGCTTCTCTTTAAGACACATATGAAAATGAATACTACTGAAATAAGTATAGGGAATTAAAGATTATTTTTCCAGTATGTTGAAGGTAATAGTTGTATAATAGTTTTCTACTTTTGAATAACAAATTACTACAAATGCAGTGCCTTTAAACAAGGCTTGTTTATTACATGTTCCTATTCATGAATCACAAGTTCAGGCACAAGTTGAATAGGCTCAGAGTCTCAAAAGTAAAAATCTATGTGTTGGCAGGACTAAAGTTGCATCTGGACATGAACATCTTTCATAACCACTTTCTGCATTAGCAAATTGGTTGCGGTATAAGTTGAACCATATCATCTAACTAAAAACTGGCCTGATGTGAAATAATGATCTCTGGTGAGCCTGAGCAGCTGTCTTGAATAAAAATGAGTAGGAAGTGATGACAGTGTTCTTCTAAAAGGTTTTCATGACTTTTTGTTCCTTATATAAACGGGTAATCAGTTATCCACTAAGGCCTGTTCTAAACAGTAGAAGTTGAGTAATTCAAGTAAATAAGTTAAAAGTATATTAATTAAATCTCTGTATTTGAAGTAGCATTTGAATCCTCTTGTAAAATCTATTGTTCGTCCATTTTAATGAGTGTAAGCCTTTGAACTCTTTCTAATTTGCCCTAGATTTTTGTAAATGCATCATTAAAATCAGAGAATCAGAACAGAGGAACTTGAGATAGTATACCTCCATGTCAGTATTGAAAAACTGAATTTCAACATGGGAGGAAAAATGAAATAATAGAATCAGAGAAACATCATCTAAAACCCCAGCTCTTTCATTGGAATAGGAGTCCCCAAGGAGATAATTGCAGTTTTGCTTAGGAGGTACTAATTAGACATGTGCACAAGGTGTACAATGGCTAGAAACAAAGACTACAATTTTCCAGCTGAGTTTAGACCATGGATGCTAAAACTGATCATAATATGATGGGTCACTTCATTTATTTCTTTGTATGTATGTATGTATGTATGTATGTATGTATGTATGTATATATGTATGTATGTCCTATATATGCATATATCTATTGTGTGAATATATATATGACACATATATGTATACATATGTATATGTATATATGGGGGAAAAATTTTGTGGTACATGTAAATGAAATACACTGATTAAATCTCAACCCAAGAAAGATGACAAATGACAATAGTGTGGGTTATTTTTCTCTGCTGGATAATAAATTACCACACATCTGGTGACATATAACAATGTCTACATATTATTTCACTGTTTCTGTGGCTCAAAAATCTGGCAAAAATGAAAAATGGGTTCTTTATTTTGCATGTCAGAGACTCTCATCTACAGTTGACTCCTCATCTGGAGCTTGGAGTCTTCCTCCCATCTCATTCATATTGTTGAAATATTTTGGTTCCTTTAAGGTTTTGAAATACCAGTCTTTGTTTCCTCCCAGGCCATCACTAAGCAACTGATCTTAGTGCCTACATAATTCTAGGAAGTCCTCGTGAGACCAACTCAAAAAAATGACACTGAAAAATTTCAGTGGTAGAAGGGCCAAGTACTCTTTTAAGGAACCTAATAAAAAGAAATGACTACTCCATCATTTTTCATGAGTTCTAACTATACTCATGAGGAGAGATGTTCTCTCTCTATAGGCACGAGAATTTTGGAAGTGTCCTGTATATTTGATTTCATTATTTAAAAAGGTGGCAAGATGTGGGGGTTGGGTAAGTATTTCTCTATCTCTGGTTTTCTGTCTTGTTTTCCCATTCATTGTCTTTTATAATCAAATGGTTTGTCTTGAAAATATAAATAACCATGCACATTTTTCAAATTTACTGTTATTTGTAGAAACTCAGATCAGATCTGTATTTTAGCTACAGTGCATCATAACTATGCTTGATTCTGTATTTTGGCTAGAGATAGTAATACTATTTCAAAAGTGCTAAACTAACAGGATTTTAGTATTATTAGTGCACAGACATGTTAAATATGTAAAGAACAGTTTTAGTTATCCCTTTTTGGACCTCTTACAAGTGTAGTTCCCACCCCTCATCAAAGAAACTTCTCTTTGCAACAAACAGAGAACATCACAAATAAAGCAACCGCAGCAACCAACAAAACTATAACCAAATACAATACAGAGGGACCAATTCCTTTTTTTAAGATTTATTTAGTTTTAAAAAATTTATTTATTTTGTGTCTATTAGTACATGGTAGCTGTCTTCAGACACACCAGAAAAGGGCATCAGATCTCATTACAGATGGTTGTGAGCCACTGTGCAGTTGGTGGGAATTGAATTCTGGGCCTCTGCAAGAGCACTCAGTGCTCCTAACCTCTGAGCCATCTCTCTAGCCCCATGGAACCAATTCTTTTTTTCTTCTTCTTCTTCTTTTTTTTTTTGATTTTGCCCTGAGTTCTAGTTTTTGAAAAATGATAGTAATTTGTGCCACCCATAATCATGTTACATCGATGAGCTCAAATAATAAAGCAAATAATAAATCTTTTGACTTTTACTGAAGTCGAAAGATTGAGACTTTAAGTTGGGCAGTAATATATTCATGAGCAATAATGTATCCATAATTAATGAAGAGTTAGCATAATTCTTTTTTTCATTGAATATTTTCTTTATTTACATTTCTAATGTTTTCCCCTTTCCAAGTCTCCTCTTTGGAAACCCCCTATCCCAGCCCCCCTCTCCTGCCTCTATGAGGGTGCTCCCTACCCATCCATTCCCATCCTCCCGCCTTGATATTCCCCTATACTGGATCATCAAACACCCTTAGGTCTGAGGGCCTCTCTTCCCATTGATTTCCAACAAGGCCATCCTTTGTCACATATGTGGCCAGAGCCATGGGTGGCTCCATGTGTATTCTTTGGTTGGTGGTCCAGTCTGGGAAGGGGGCAGGGAGGAGTCCTGGCTTGTTAACACTGTTGTTCCTTCCATGGGGCTGCAAACCCCCTCAGCTCCTTCAGTCCTTTCTCCAACTCCTCCATCTGGGACCCCCAAGCTCAGTCCAATGGTTGGCTGTGAGATTCCTCCTCTGTATTTGTCAGGCTCTGGCAGAACTTCTCAGGAGACAGCCATAATATCAGGCTTCTATCAGCAAACACTTCCCACCCTGTGGAATCAATTCTTAATAGATAGATACATCTCCAAAACAAGTTCTACAGCTAAGGCTCATGGAACACCTCAAAAGACAGAGCAGAAAGATTGTAAGAACCAGAGAATCAGGGAGTTTGCTGTGAAATTTCATCTTTTACAAATATCACAAGCTACAAGCATAAAATCTAACCAACATGACAGGACAAGAACAACAAGTTAAGGTCCAAGAATTGCCGAAGAATGAGATTTCAGAGTCAGATAGTATGCAAAACCAAAAAAGCATTTATTCAGCAAAATTCCTGCATGCATTCTCCATTTGGGAATGGAGACCCCCTTGGAATTGCAAGACTAGTTTTTATTGCCACTTAAGGGAATTCCAGGGAGGAGTATGGCTCTTATTTCTTGGTTAGCTCTATCTCTAGGAGTTAAGTAACTCTGTAGTTGATTATGGCTCTGGAAACTTTCCAGGGTGATTGCTTACTAGTTCTAGCCACCTATTCTTGCGTCAGGCCAGATGACAAGGTGTCCTTAGATTGGCGGCCCAAAGCTGTGGTTGGCTTACCACAGGATCCTGAATCCAGGTTCTCATTTCTGGGAAATGAGAACAGAAACTTAGGCTTAGTCTGCCAAACTGCCAATTTGCAGCCTGTCATGGAGTCAGCTTAGTTCTGGTTAACTCAGTTCTCTCAAACAGATATGCTAAAATGGACTAGGGAAAGCCTAAGAGATGTCTATCCTACATGAAGAACTACAGGCAAGTAAGGAATGCTGAGTACAATAAGCGTCTTCCCCAGGGAAGAGCACACCAGTTGGCTATCAAATACCAAATGATCAACACTGAAACCATATACTGAAGAAGTAACATTACACAGGGTGATTGAGGTATATTTATATATTTGGGAATATATTTGTATATACAATACCATATATTTATGTAATAACAATTAGTATAAAAAGAGGTGATGGATTTAAAAGACAGCAAAAATGGCTTAATAAGATAGATAGGAAGGAGAAAAGGGGATGGGTAAATTAGGTAATTATGTTGTAATATCTAAAGTAAAACCTAATTTTAAAATAAAAAGAGCTAAATCAATACATTTAAAAATAAAATAAAACTTAATAAAGAAGTCATCTGTTTAATGATAACTGATTAAATCAATATGGCATCAGTTTGAATACATTTTAGGTAACAATAATTACAGGAATGTTTACCTTTTCTTACCAAAATATTTTCCCAGGCAAGGAATTTTTTTCTGTAAGTTTCCCCTTGTCAAGTTTCCTCACCTGTTTACATTATTACTTTTCTATTACTAGGCTTGGCACATGCTATTTTTCTTCTCCACATTATATGAATTCTTTGCTTTCTAGTAGTTGTTTTCTCTGTATGAGTAACTGTTTCTTATGATAAGAAAACAAAACTCATTTTGCTTAATTTAATGTCTTATCTTCAATTAAGTACTGTCTTTACAATGAGGTAGCCACCCCCCATCATGCATCTTATCCCTATTACAACAATCTCAATGAGAGTATCCAGTTCTGTTTTCTCTTTCTGCTTCTGCACTAAGATAATAAGACACATACTAAACTTACTGGTTGCTCTCAAGCTACATAAAACACAGATTTCCAGGCTCACTGCTAAAGTTTAACAAGTCAGAAGTGAAACCTAGCAATCTACTTTAGGTCAAGGAACATATCATTTTTACTAATAAAGCAGTACATAAACTGGTAATCTCACTAGTTGTTTAACTAAATCATATTTAGCTAATGATTCAGGAAATACCCAGTATTGTGTTCCAGGCATTAGAAAACACCGTCAGTTTGTGACAGAATTCTCCATATTTTGTATCTCCAAATTATTAGCCACTATTATCTTCTGTGTCATATTTCCATCAACAGCCTCCTACCCAGATCACTTATGCTTTTCCACAGTTGGAGAGATGGTTTTAAATGATCAAATCAGAGATAGTGTTATCCACATTGTTCAAAACCCACAATGATTTATGGGCTTTCTAAATTCCTATTCTCAACTTTTATCACTTATTGCCTTCTCCATTCACATTGGATTTCAGAGCTTACCATATGTCCACTCTTTCCACAGGTCTTGCTTCCCTAGAACTTTGCATCATTTGTCTCCATTTGCTATCAGGCCTCAGTGCTACATCGGCTTTCTTAGAAAGGCCTGTCTGGAACTAAGGAACAGCTTTTCCCCTCTCCTATCCTTTCACTAAAGTTTTCTCTATAGTTTTCAAAATAAGCCAAAGTCCTATTAATTTATGTGCTTACTCTTGTATCCCATCAGTAGAGCCCTAGTTGTTTGTAGTAAATAAAGACTTGGCTGTCCTCATCACTCAGACCCCAGAACCCCAATGTTTCACATAATGCCTTTATGGTTGGTATGCAAAGGGAAAAAAAAAGCAGAAAGGGAAAATTTTTATTCAGTGAACAAAGAAAACCAGACTGAAAACAAAGCAAATGGGGAGAAAGAAAAAAGTCCCAATTTGCCAACGTAAACATGCATTCTCCCATCACAGCAGAGTAATTAAGAAAAATGTGACTATCTATCTGTGTCTCGTGATTCATGGCCACTCAAGAAATTTATGAGATTAGACCGATTTGCAAATATGCCAGCTAAGCGCTGAGTCTACACAAAGGTATCATATTTTCTAATAATGAAAAAAGATACAACACAGTATCTAAATACCATCTATAGGAAAGAAAATCTGGGAAGATGTTCAATGGAGAGATAAGGGATACAAATTTTTAACCTTGACTTAGAGAAATTTAAATAACAAAGACTTGAAGCTATAGTAAAGTCTCAAGGTTATGCAATCATGTTAAAGATAATATTTTTGTTTTTGTTTTTTGGTTTTGTTTTGTTTTTTTGTTTTTGAGACAGGGTTTAAAGATAATTTTCATTTCACAAAGTGGTTACGAGACATGGGTAGGCAATGGAAAGTTAAGAAAGTCTGTTTGAAATGTGTACATAGTATGGCAAGCACCATGGCTGTTCTCCATAATTGATTCCTAGTATACGCTATGTAGAAGTCAGTTGAGGGAGGGGCTTCACCACTGCCTCAAAGGTCTTCATTCACTTACCATACACTGGGCAGGGCATGATCTCAACAACAAGAAGATCCAGCCAAAGGTGACGTCTTAACTTGGAGGAAGTACCAATAAAAAAGAAATCTAATTTTAAGGCTACATTTGTTTCAAGATTCTATTCTGTCTTACCACTATTATCTGACCCATACCCACCCCTAAATCTAATGTGATTGATTCTAAGCATAGCAGGAAATGCTATGAGTATTGAAACAATAAAATGTATTATCGTTTTGCTATTGTGGTGACCTGAAGGAGCCAAGGTCCCCCATAAGCTTCTCTATGTGAACATGTGTTCTGCTGTTGATGGTGCTATTTGGTGAGGTTCTGGAATCTTTAGCAGACATGGCCTTGCTGGAGCAAGCATGTTGCTGGCAGAAGAGAAACTTTTTGAATTAGGAGCCTCACCTAATGTTTGCACTCTTACATTCTCAGCATACTGCTACTGCCACCTGCTGTCACAACTCCCTCAGCCTTTATGCCGCCTTCCCCCCTCCCTATCACCCCATCTCCCCACCTCCGTCTCTGTTTAGAAACATGAGGTAAGATGAATGCCTTCTATAAGTTATCTTTTATGATGGTGTTTTATTACAGCAGCAGAAAAACAAGCTGGTACATCTATTTTCTAAAAAACAATAATGAACATTAAAAAAAAAAAAAAGAATGTAGACATTGGTATTTCTACTTATGACAGTAGAGAACACCAGAATCCAGCTTTATAGAATGCACATTGTTGATTCCATATCAACACAACATAACAACCTGGCTCTAGCGTGTATTCCCAGGAAGTAGAGAACAGTGCCACGAGCCATGGCCTTCACCATGGCCTTGTGGGAAATTACTAGCTTATACATACAGCCCTGAGAGAACATGTGTAGTCTAACAGTAAGAATATTTATGGGCGTGGAGGACACTGTGACCTTGGGTTCCAGGAACTGAAGATTGCCACCTGGCCTCACTTGCCCGGCTCTTCTTCCTCCCTTGAAGCTTTCTCCTGCTTAAGCTTATATTGCCATCCCTGAAGTAAAGGTTTTTGGAGCTGGATCAGACAGCTGTCTTGCTCTCATTCCTCCTGTCTCTTGTCTCTTTCAGTCTCTCTCTCCCCTGCCCTCAGGTCTCTGTTGAATGCCCCACGGGTCTGGGCACAACAGAATCCAAGGAAATACGTTCTGAGTGGCATAAGCACATGAAGTAAGATATCTAGTCAGTGTTAGGCATGGGTTATTTCAAACCAAGAAGCTAATCCTGTACCTGTCAAGGTTGTTGTCTGCTCACGTCTCATGGAAATTGCACCTCTCCTGAAGGACTTGCCTAGAATTCCATCCACAGAGGCAGCCGTCATGTGGCTGACGTGGATGGCAGAGACTTAGCCCCTTTGCTTCCCTGAGAGATACCTGGAAGTGTCATCCATGGTTCATTATTCCTCATGGAGTCTTCTAAGCCCTGTGTCACAATACATTGAAATCTACCTTTATACTTCAACGTTCTACTTTCCTTAGCCTCTCATGGATGGTTAACCACTTTCCAGCAGGACCACTCAAGTTCTATCATACTTTCCAGTTCCTGGAATCCAAAACTAAACTATTGACTAGCTTTTCTTTTTTTCAGCTGAATTAAAGCATTGAACTCTGAAAATAAAATAGCCATCAAGGTGAATGCTTGAAACAAGAAAAGGGGGAATATCTAAGTTCTCCCCTGGATTAGTACTAGCTCTGAAATCTTACATCGTTCCTGGACCTGAGACTAGTAACCTAAATCACCTTAGAAAATAACCTAAATAAAACTAGAAATTATTTCCTCATTACTTTACCTTCAGCAACTCTCATTTGTGGCTTATTGCCATCCTCCTCATCAATAAACAGGTTCAGAAAGATGAAACAATTTTTTTTTTCAAAGATTACATGGCAGTTGCTATGAAAGTTAGCAATTCGCGTTCAGGTCCAGCAGGTTTGAGAACCTCTTCCTGTGTAACAGGCTTTTCCTTCTTCTCTCTGAGTGCTGCTTTAGTAATAAAAGAACCTGCAGCATCTTCTGCTTGCTTTAAAGAAAAGGTTTTCAGGCTGACAAGCCTATCAGAAC
>JADRCD010195575.1:0-14227 GCA_019843815.1 Montemys delectorum | reverse complement strand
ACTCTCCCTCTACTGACTGCTCCGAATTACACTGCCCTGCTCTGCCTCCCCCCACCCACCCCCCGCCCCCACTGAGGGTGGCCTGGAGCTTACTAGAAGGGGTATTTGGCCCCTGCCTGAGCTCTCTGTTTCTATGGCAACATATCCTTCCCCTCCAACCTCAAAGCCTTAGCTGGTTCAGAAAGATAGCCTTGGGCCTGGGGATGTTGGGCCAGCCTCACACTGGACGTATCTGGCCCCTCCCTTTCTTGGCACGTGACAGGCAGTGTTCTGTCATTTGGGCCACATGAAGCACACTGTGGGGAAGGTTACAGAAGAACCACTGGACACCTGGGGAATCTGAAGGGTGGGGCTGACACATCCTCAGGGACAGCTTCATCTACCCCAGACAAGCCTTCTGCCCTTTGAGTGACCCGCATGCCCCACCCAGGATGGGACCAAGTCCAGAGGAGCACCCACACTCACCTTGACATCTACCCACACAGATATCTGGAAGCATCCCTCTGCCTGGTCATGGGGATCACACCCAGACCCAGGGCTTTGTTCTCCATTTGCTCCTCAACCCAGGGCTCACATGCCACCATCCTGGTGCCATGCAAGGCAGGAATACTGCCCAGCTGGCTCCCCCTGACCCCCACCTCAGTCTCCTCCTTTGCATGCCCTCTTGTAGACAATGACACTATGGCCTGGAGGGGGGAAAACCTTTATCTGAGGCAAGCCTCTGGCAGGGCAGCGTCCGGGCAGATCTCTGAGGTATCGTCAGGGCCAGTCACCTAAAGGGCTGCCTGCCACTAAGCTAGGTCCTGGCCCTGTGGGATAAAGGGTGCTGGCGGGCAGAGGTGTCTGAAGTCTCATCACATTGCCCTATAGCAGAGTGTTCCAAGGGGATTGCCTCCTGGAGGGTGAAAAATAGTAGCCCCAGGGCTTTGAATCAGGTGGGTTTCCCAAGGAGGGGCGGGTTGCTAGCTGTTTGCCTCTCGGCACAAGCTTATCACCTTGCACGTGTGTCTGCAGAACGGACTTGTACCTTCCCATGGCCATCACTCCAGGCTGCCTCCCTGGAGGACTGCTAGCACTCAGCCCCACTCTGCACATGGACATGGCAGATGAGGGATAGAGCTGGTCTCCATCATCCCTGGAGCTATCCCATGTTCACTGTGAGACAAGTCACAGAGGGAAGAGGGCCTCTGAAACCCTGTATAGGAGATACAGGGTCTCCCAGTACCCCTTGGAGTCAGTCTCTGGTGCCCTCAGGTCATTGGGAGCCCCTGTGGCAGCCATAGCCACGGTGTGGGAAGCCAGGAGGCAGAGGTATAGCCCTCAAATCCTGCCCTACTGGCATTGGACTTGAACTGTGCCTCCTTGGACCTTGCATTCTTATCTGGAGGGCTGATCCCCTCCGGGGAGGGAGATTGAAGGAGAAGATGCCCTGGGTCTGTGCAGAGGACCAGGCTGAGCAGAAAGGAGCTTGAGAGTTTCCTGGTCACCAGTACAGGGGAGAACTCACACAGCCGTTCTCCGTGGCCTGTGGAAGCCACCACCTCTGGGGCCACATGTCAAGGCTGCCAGGGGCCTTACCTTTTGAACTTGTAGAGGATGAATGCTCCTACTGCAAAGAGCCCGATGACAAAGAGGACCACCACGGCCCAGTAGCCACCGCTGCCACCTGGCCTCTGAGGACCTACAAGGAGTGAAATGAGAGGAGCAGCTGTGGGCTGGTTGTCCCCAGCCAAGGCCTGGATGAGCCTACTTCATGTTGTCTAGCAGGCCTTGCCCATGTTGCTGAGTGTACAGCAGGTTATGAAGGATAACAGCATGACGTGAGGCCTTGGAGGATGGGCCTTCCTTTCTGTCAGAGCCCTACTATAACCCACTTTGGCTGGGTTTCCTTCAGAGGGGAACAGCACCCCTCCTTCTATACTGGTTTTGAACGAATCAGCAGGTCCCTGATGGTTGTGGTAACTGCTTCTGTATAGGTCATGCCAAATGGTGAGGCCGGGAGCTGGCTGTGTAAGGGTTGGTGCATCTAGCCAGAGATGTCCCAGCCAGAAGGGTCACTGGCAGCTAGATAAAAGCCCATTCGAATCCTACAGTCACTGTTAGCATCCATGGGCCTGGGCCCATGCCCATCCTGCCCCAGGGAGGACCCAAGCCAGGTCTGTCACCTGCATCTGTGTCCCTCAGCTCCACCAGAATACGAAGCCCTCCTCGAAGGAAAAAGCTGATCCTGTGAGAATTCAGTGCCTGCTGCACAGCTGCCAGTCTCTGAAAGCAAAGGAGGTAGGAGAGGTCTGGGGCCTAGAGTACAGGAGCCTGCCTGATGCTCAGTGTCCTCATTGGCAAATGGCATGACACCCCACCAGCCAGGTTCACTAGGAGCCACTGGTGGTGCAGGAAGCCCTGCCAACAGCAAGCTCTCATTCCAGTGCAGAATAGAGAGAAGAGTCTCCGTGTGTCGGGCTGAAAGACCTGGAGTGCTCCACAAGCCCCCCCTCCCCCACACCCCCCGTCAATGAGGTCAGTGAAGCTTCCAGGAAGTGGAAGATCACAAAGATGAGACAGGGCAGGGCATCTTACCAATGAGGGGAGTTGGGGGGGGGTGTCAGATGGCTTAGGGGCTTAGGGGGTTCTGGGGGGGGGGAAGCACAATGCCCTGCTCAAGATCCCTGTAACATGACCAGTAGGTGAGGCTCATGGCACACATCAGAGCTGTCACCATCTGTATGTTACCACCTAGCAGTCACTGTCCAGGGCCCAGTATGGAGACCTGGCTGTGCCCCGTGACACTCATTTCCATGTGTGGCTATGTCTCTGGGATTCCGACCTTAGCTAAATCCTCTGGGGCAGAGCCAGAAGCTATGCCAGGCACAGAATCCCAGCCTTGGCCTCCCTCTGGACACTCCTTATGGGTGCACACTGAACATACTCCTGCATACTAACACCAGGAGGTCAGCCTAGTGCCTAGTTAGCTACCACTGTCCCAAATGGAACGAGTTGTCCCAAAGGCTACTCAGCACTCAGCATCTGGGGACCTCTCTGATGACAGTTCCCAAGGTGTTCCCTGTCAAGGCACCTCATAGAGGACATACCAGGATTCCCGTGCTGAATTCTGTTTTGCCTGTAGCCTGAGGCCAGAGTTTCCCACAGTGCTCACCCATGTGTCCCAGTGCTCCTGGCAGTGAAGCTGAGGTTACATGACAGCTCCAGACAATGATGTGAGAGACTGGAGATTATCCCCACAATCCCGGTCTAGCCTCCTCCCCCCCCCACCCTCACCCCCACCCCGGAAGCTGCCTTTCTCACTAACCTTGGATGCTACTGAGCTACAGGCATCCCTGGTGGCATCCCCGGGTCAGACAGCATTATAGTAAGAACTAAACCTTTAAGTGATGCCCCACAGAGATGTAGTTGTCAGGAATGACCCCCACCCCGGGCCCTCAGCCACGCAGCCCTGCTATGCTATGGTCATACCTTGTCACTTGTGAGGCTCCTCTTCCTTGTGGGCCTGGGAGGAGGCAGAAGCACATACAGGTCCGCTATGGTGGGCAGCCCTGGCTTTACCACAGTCACTAGCAGCTCCTCTGGGATACTGGTCTCCTGTGGGGACAGGCAGGACACTTGACTCCTCTTCTGTTCTTCATCCTTTGCCACAGGCTCAATTTCCAGCATGATCAGCTCTCCCTTCCTGGCCTAGGTATATCCTGGTCACCTGCTGATCCATTCCCCTGACCCTCAGCCCCTCCTGGGTCCAGGCTGTGGCCTGGTGCTTCACCTGCCCAGCTATGCCTTTTCAAGCATGTCCCCCATCCTGAGCCTGGAGCAGGCTAGTGTATCCTGTTCTTGAGGTGACATGAGGCCCTACTGACTCCTGCTGTCGGCCCCTGCTCCCCAGCCTGACCATATACCAGCTCCTAGCTCGCAAGTTTCAGCTCCTTAGCAGCCCCCTGTCTTCTGGGAGTCCCACTCCACATACCATGAGCTAAACTGCTCACTCTAATACCCAGTAGAGTTTCAGCAGCACTATTCACAGGATGAAGGAAGTGGGATCAGGGTGGATTTCTGCCTATGGTAGCCTTAGGTGGAGCTAGAGAGCTTTAAGAACGCTGGTTCCCTGGAGGAGGAGAACTTGCAGTGTTTTTTTGCTGTGTATGACAATGTCCTTCCCTTTGAGATGTGAGTGGCTGATCTAGGGCACCAACCCATCACTTCCCAGCAGCCCCCAGCCTTGTCCTACTCTCACTCCACCCACAAACCACACCATGGCTCAGGAGAGGACCGAATCCCAAGCCACAGGGCACCTTAGAGAGAAGTCGGGTAACCACCAGTCCCACGTCCTCCCTCCATTCAGGCGTGTTGGGGTTAAAGGTGTCCAGGTCCCTGGAGAACTGCAGAGGCACCACCTGGAACTGGTCTAGAAGAGGACAGAGTGGAGACTGTGAGGTCTGGGTTGGGGCTGGGACCCTACTCAAGGTAGCACATGCCAGTTGGTCCAGAGAGCCCCGCCTCTATCCCTGAGGTCCCGGTTCTGTGTTTGGAAGATAAGAGCCCTTCTCTTGCATTTCTCAGTGCCTGATGCGTACTGACGATGGCAGTGACTATCAACCTGTGAGGGGGCACGGCACTGCACGCACATCCTTCATGAGATCTGCATCTCAACTCACAGGAGTACATATCCTCTGATGTCATCTACTTCCTTAAGGGCCCGTGGACTTCAGTTCACTGGTCACCCCAGATCAGGAGTCCCATGACATTAGAGGTTCCATCTCATATACATTTCATTTCCCAAGGAGCTCAGCTCTGCTCTAGAGTCAAAGGAGTCCAAGCCTTGTACTGCTGGTCCCATCTGCTTCCTTCTCCGTTCTCTCTTACAGAGTGGGAAATAGCTCTGCCAGGTGGAGAGCTCAGGGGACAGTGTTTTGTGAACTATGACCCAACATCCTATGGTGTGGGAAGTCCCAGGTCCATATAAAGGGAGAAACTGCACAAGGCAACCTTATCCCTCAGCCTGCAGGCCCCTAATGTGACTGATGGCTGCAGTCCATGGCGGAGGACATTCCTAAGACAAATGAGTTTCAAGTGTGCTGAAGGAGAAATGTGCATTGGAGGACCCCTCTTCCTCCAGACAAATTATTTTACCAAGGGGCTCACAGCCCCGGGGACCCCAAATAAGCAATCACCATTCCAAGGTCCTCTTCTGGACCATCTTCTGAGTGTTGGGTGTATAAGAGGCCCATGGAGGTCCCAACATCAAGCTCATCTGTTCTTGTTAAATCACTGAGCAACAGACTCACTAGTCTCTTGAGCCACTTTATAGAGGGGGAAACTGGAGCCAGAGAGTCTGGAACACTCAATAAGGCCACATAGTCAGTCACAGAACCTGAATCCACCTGAATTCTGCAACCTAGGACCTTCCCCCCCCTCCCCCAAGGAGTGAACAGGTCCTCTGCAGCCATGTATCCACCCATGCTGGCCTGTGTAGGGAGTCAGGGGATAGCTCACCGAGCACACGGACGAGCCTGGAGTCTTGAAGCACCGAGTTCCCACAGGCAGCTTGCACTGTCACACGCACATCCCCAGCATCTGTAAACTTTGTTGTCACCGAGTTGTCCAAGGAAAGCCGAGGCTGTAGGCACAAGCAGGGTCAGGCCTCTCTGGCAGGATGGAGGGCCATGGGGACACTGGTCCTTGGTCTGCTGTCAGAGCCACACTGGGGTAGCTGGAGCCTTCTGCTCTGGCAGTGTCTGAGAGGTGTGGGGGTAGGGCCTAGAACACCCTAGCTCTAAGCTGGTCTGGGAACATGCCCTGCCTTCATAGCATGCGCATCCTTCTAGACTCTAGAATCTAGAATCTAGAGGCTGCCTGTGGCCTCTTATAGAGCCTTTTGGTTGTCTGCTAGGCAGCCACAGGTTAGGCTTTGAGCCTCATACCAACTGTGTTCACTGCCTCACCCACAGTCCTTCCCCAGCTGAAGCCCAGGTCCTGCTTAGTGGCCAAAGGCAGCCATCCTCATCATGGATAAGTGGTGACATCTCCTGGGTTACAGGTCAGGCCGTGCCCTTAGATTAAACAAGGCTATGGGAGGTGAGATGGGGTTTGGGGCACTCAGGAAGCAAGAGCTTCAAACCCAGAACTCCTGATTGTTTTAGAAGCCTCCCACCTGTAGAGGCCTGGCCATGTACTCTGTGTCAGGGCTTCTGTGGGGGCGTAGGGCTATGGCATCCTGAGTGAGGAGACAGATCCCCTCCATGGATCCTAAGGATGGACAGTCTTCCCCCCTCATTACACGCTCTGCTGCCTTATTGTGTCTCCTGCTCAAGAACTATCCATGGCTCCCCATGGATCACAGTCCAAGAAGGCTTCCCTGACCACTCTACTAAAGAGAGCTTCCTCTGAGCCCTCCTATGACACATCCAGTCAACTGCTCTATCCCATGTCTTTCATGGGGCTATCCAGGAGCTTTTCAGGTGGACCTCCAAGCAGATGCTCAGGGTGGCCAATGAGTGAAGGAGGACCAGAGCCCATTCCTTTCAATGGTCACACACTGTGCCCTGGTGCTAGGGTATGAGGGCAGCATCCTGCCCCACCCGCCCTACCAGATGGCAGTGTTTGGGAGGGAGGACTGAGAAGGCCCATAGGATACACGCACCTGCAAGCTGTGGCCGATCCACCAGTAGAAGACAGTGAGATTGGGGTTCAGGGGTAACAGCACAGCTGTGAGGTTCACCTCCTGGTTGATGCCAATGACAGGGACTACTTCGAGGTAGAGGGCCTGCAGGGGAGCTGAAGAGTCCCCCAAAGTTCAGGGTTAGGGGACAGTGAGGCACAGAACTTTTCAGTGGCTACTTACTAGTCATTATCCCCATCAGATTCACTGGTACCATCACTACCACAATTAAAACTACCATGGACAACATGATCACCGCCACCCCACCACCACCATCACCACTACCATCACTACTAGCAACATCAGCAGCAGCAGCAGCACTAACAGTATTATTACCACCATTGCCATCATCACAACCATTTAGCATCCCCACATCCTCCATCGTCGTCGTCATCGTCGTCGTCATCATCACCATCGTCTATCACATTCATGACAACTAACACAATCATCACTCCTTGCCCTCCATCCATACCACTACCATCCACACCTTTACCATCAGTGTTAAGGTTTGAATCTAAACTATCTCCACAGGTTCATATTTCAAATGCTTGCTTCCTAGCCGGTGGTCCTGTTTGTTCCCGAATAGAGACCTCAGCCCCTGCTTCCTGTTTCACTGTGGTATGAGCAGCCTCTGGCTGCCACATACTCCCTCACCATGCACTCCACAATGCCTCCTCACCATGATGGAATGAACCATATGAGATGCTGCAACAAAATAGACCTCCCCTCCCTCCAGTCCTCCCTGTCAGGTCAGGAGAAGCAAAAATCACAAATACTGGAATCGGGTAATGGACTGGAATCAAGTAGCCAGTAAGAGAGGTTTCTGCTTTCACTGAATCTGACCATACAGATTCAAGTCTTTGGTGTTTTATGAAAAGAATTTATAAAAGTGATACTGGATTTTCATGCACACAGGAGGCAAGAGTTATAGGGCCATAGACACTTGTACTGGGATTTTAAAGGAAAGTTTCTTGAGCAGGCATTGTGTGCATTGTGTGTAGGGAGACCTTGATGGGGCAATTCATGAAGTTTGAGGGTGTGGCTTAAGATTCACTGGAGACCTCAGCATGGGATGCAGGAACATGGGGGCCTGGAGAGACAACCTGCAGGCAGTGAGTGGAGCCTGTGTGAGCATGCTCAAATGGGAGGACGTGAGCCCACACCCACGATGCCACCACACACTGCAGGTGCTACACAGGGTGGACAGGACACCATAGGACTCAGTGTTCCCTTGCTGGGCTTCCATATTGTTTTGATCAAATCTTTTCTTGCTGTTCTCCTTTCTTCTGTTTTTTTTGGAGGCAGGCGCGATGAGAGGAAGTGCAGAATTGCCTTTTACAAGGACTGCTGTGAGATTCTTTGGGTTGAATGGAGTCTCTGGGCTTAGAGTCTTGACCAGCACTGGATACCATGGTGGTTTATGAAGTTGTACTAGATGCATTTTGCATTAGAGATAGGCTCATATACTTCGAGCCTCTAAGGGCAGAGGTAGAATGCTATGGGTTAAATCTAAAGTGTCTCCCTTAGGTTCATGTTTTTGTTTGCATTTCCTATCCAGAGACACTCCTGAGGGAGGCTGTGGAGCCTTCCAGGGTAGGCCTAGCTATGGGAAGTAGACCATTGGAAGCAGACCTTTGGGGATTATAGACCAGCCTCTCATCCTAGTCCCATTCTGTGCTCCCTGAACCACTGTGATGTGAGAAGACCCTTAGTCCTACATGCTGCTGTTGCTAGGAATGATACCATGCCTTCCTTGCTTGGATAGACAGAGAAGTCCCATGAAACTGAGAGCCCAAATAAATCTTTCTTACGGTGTTTCTGTCAGGCATTACAATCACAGACATGCAAAAGTAACTAATGCAGTCGCCCCTATCCATCCCATCATCAATGATTACCATCAACACCACCATCACCATTAGCATATCATCATCGTCACTATCATAATCATTGGTACCATCATCACTGTCATTACCACCATTACCAGCATCAGCACCATCAGTCATCATTATCATATCATCCTCCTCATCAACACCACAATCATCACCAACATCATCACCACCACCACCACCATAACCACTCCCTTCATCAACACAACTATAGCATCACCACCACCATTATCCCCAATATCACCATCACCGCCATTGCCACCACCACTTACTACCACCCCCTCTGTCATCATGGTCATCATCATCGTCATCACCATCATCATCATTATCTCCATCATCACTATTGTCATCACTGGTATCATCATCACTACCAGCACCACCATTACTAACATCATTAGCATCCCTGGTGTCGCCATGACCACCACTATTACCACCCTCACCATTACTTCCATGAAGACCATAACCCTAACCCTTTCTGTGCTGGCCTCACTGTCCTGAGGACATGTAACAACCCTACAAAGATTCCCTGTGCTCCTCCACTCCCCCCCCCCCCAAGCCCTGGCTCTCTATTTCAAAGGGAGCCATGCAGCCTAAAAGGAGCAGTGGACTTACAGTTGACCTGGACAAAGAGCACAGCCTCATCATGGCCTGCCATGTTCTCAGCCCTGACGGACACTCGGTAGATGCCAGGACGCTCGTAGTGATGCCGAATGGGCTCGCCTGTCAGAGTGAGGTTCACATACATGGCCTTGAAGCCGTCCCCAAGATCCACCTGATATTTAGTGGTCAGGACATCACCCTGTAGGGAAATACCACAGGGTCACTTAGGAGTGACTCTCGAGATGGGGTTCCGGCATTAGATGCCCACTCCTCTCTTCTTCCTCAGATGTAGGCTCTTTGAGGCCAGAGAGTAGGTTGTCTCTTCTCTCACGGCTTCAGCCTGCAGTGGGCTGAGCTAGGAAACAGCTCATGGGACCAAGACTGGGCTCTCTTTCAGAACAGAACACACATGGGCGATTTTAAGGTGATATTTTGAGGGCTGTGTGGGGCCCAGGGGAAACCCTGAGCCTGAGCCAGGCACAGACGTGGGACTGTCACATGAAGATGGAGAAGGTTTTGGTAGCTACCATGAAGTCTCTTCAGGGAACCACAACAAAGAAAATACAATTGTCTCCCTATGATAAAATGGCTTCCCGTCTCTCATCTCACCCCACACCATGCCAGGGATAAGGCTTGACTGTATGAAGCAGGCAAGGAGAGCTCCTGTCACTTTGTCTGATGATGGCACTGAACTCCCCACAGAACACAAGCTGCTGACTGACTCCAACTTTTAGACTCCAGGCAAGATGGAGTTCCTGTGTCCACATTCAACTTCCCCTCCCTCCTCTCCCTGCCATCCTCCTGCCCTCTTCCCCTGAGCCTGGTCTCTTTACCTTAGCCATCATCAGACTTCCTAGTTCACATCCTCCAGCCCTCAGAAGCTGAGGGCACTTGTATATAAATGACGTTCATTTAACTTTGCCCTGTTTGTTTGTTTGGTCTTTTGTTTGTGTGAGGTTTTTTTTTGTTGTTTTTTTTTTGAGATGGGGTTTCTTCTGTGTAGCCCTGGCTGTCCTGGAACTCACTCAGTAGACCAGGTTGGCCTCAAACTCACAGAGATCTTCCTGCTTTTGACTCCCTTTCAAGAGCTGTGATTAAAGGTGTGTGTCCCCACCACCTGGGTTTGTTTAACTTTATGAATATGCTATGCTTGGTTAGATAGAATCACCCCAAATCCATATCTGTTGGGATCCTTTGAAATCGACATTTAAAATAACCCTGCAGATGCAGATCATTAAGAGGTCACAATGGGGCATGAGTGCCAGAAACCCAAGGGTAGACTACAAGAGAACACAGTGGTGATTTGGGCACCAGGAGTGGCTGTGTGGACACAGAGGCAGACCCTGGGAAATGCAGTCATGAGCCAAGAGGCTCCCAGAATGTCCAGGAACTGGCTGAATCTTTGATGGGGTATTCCCAGGACCCAGCATCCATGGTGTTTCATGTGTCCATTTTATAGGTTACAAGACTGAGGCTTTTAGGCATCCAGGTTCTGGAGGTGGGCTCGTTGCCTATTGCTCTCCTGGCAGGGTTGGGTAAGGTTGGGTGAGGAGCAAGGGGAATGTCCACACCTGTACTGGTTAGTTTTGTGTGTCAACTTGACACAAGCTGGAGTTATCACAGAGAAAGGAGCCTCCCTTGAGGAAATTCTTCCATGAGATCCAGCTGTAAGGCATTTTCTCAATTAGTGATCAAGGGTGGGAGGGCCCCTTGTGGGTGGTGCCATCCCTGGGCTGGTAGTCCTGGGTTCTATAAGAAAGCAAGCTGAGCAATCCAGGGGAAGCAAGCCAGTAAGTAGCACCCCTTCCATTGCCTCTGCATCAGCTCCTGCCTCCAGGTTCCTGCCCTGTGTGAGTTCCTGTCCTGGCTTCCTTTGGTGATGAACAGCAATGTGGAAATGTAAGCTGAATAAACCCTTTCCTCTCCAACTTGCTTCTGGGTCATGATGTTTTGTGCAGGAATACAAACCCTAACTAAGAAAAGACCCAATTCATTCCTATGAAGGGGAGAGTTCTTGGTAGCGTTCAATGAGTGGGTGTCAGTCCCTATTCATTAGAGTGCATGCCTTTGCTTACATCTTTGAACCTGCTCTGCCCACTGTCTCCTCATGTCTCTTGCCCATTTCACGCTGCAGAGCTAGGGAGTCCTTTGCATGGTCCAGCTCTGCTGCCCACTGGGCTGTGCCCACAAACGCCTTCCTGCCTTTATCTTCTCAACAGTTTCGCCGGGGTTTCAAATCTAGATGTTGCTTCATTCTCTGGCCTGGAGCCCCATTTGTGCTGAGGATCCCCAGCCTGTGCATCTGGGCTGGCTTTGGTGCGGGCCCTAAAAGTTTACACCTTCCCGCATCCTATGCAGGTGTGTGCTCTATTTTGGGTTCGTGTCTGAGGTCTGGCGGGGGGGTGGGGGTGGGGGAGTTGCCATTGCTGGATGGAGAGATGCCACCTCCCCTAGTCTGTTCTGCACCTGTCAAGTGTGTGTAAGGCAGTTATAGACAGGACGGCGTCTATAGGTCTGGCCTCCATCCCCTCAATGATGTGAGTTCTTAGATGCTTAGGAAACTCAGGCTCGTCACACCCAGTCCTGTTTTCAAGCCCAGGGATGTGTAAGAGTAGGTGTGTGCGTGGTGGAGGAGTACACACTGTGCCTATAAAGTGTGTGTGAGTGTGTGAGGGAGTTAGTGTCACAGTGTAAGTGTGTATAAGCCTATTCTTAGTCCCGTGCTCCTACTCCCTCTCTTCCCAGGCCAGGGTGGCACAGGAGCCTCTATTTCAAGGCATCTTTGTGTTACTCCCCTTAACTCTGCCCACTTCAGTCAGAGCCTGACAAGCAGCCCTGAAAAAGTTCCAAAAATACTCTGTCTTCTTGTCTTCAGGACCTATCAAGGTGCCTACCTGTAGATGTGCTGTAGTTACTAGCTTCAAGCTCTAGGGGGCAGCAGATAGCCATGTTTCCAGGATGTCTGGCCAGGAATTGGAGAGTCTCCTTTGGGTCTGACTGAGGGTCTAGGGAAACCCAGGCTGACCAGGGACTCTGTTCTCCTGTGATCCCAACACAAACGGAGATACACAGCTCTGAGGCAGGGCTGTCTGAACCTTAGGACTGTCTCAATCAGCAAGAGGACCTGGGAGGTAGTGTGTGTGTGTGTGTGTGTGTGTGTGTGTGTGTGCGTGTGTGTATGTGTTTGTGTGTGTATTGGGGTGGGAGGAGGGAGAGCTGTACA
Organism: Montemys delectorum; assembly: GCA_019843815.1. Taxonomy (NCBI): domain Eukaryota; kingdom Metazoa; phylum Chordata; class Mammalia; order Rodentia; family Muridae; genus Montemys; species Montemys delectorum. Next base: position 1,854 of record JADRCD010195575.1, on the reverse strand, counting down.
GCTTGGGCCCAGGGGCTACAGACTTAGCCACTGTCTGCCTGGGATCCTGAGGCCTCCAGAGGACACAGTGCCATCTCCACCTCTTTTTGCCTTGAGAGAACGACTGCACTGTCCACTGCTCAGTTTCTTCATCTATAACATACATTGAGTGCACAGTGCAAGATTGCACTTCTGACAGGAAGTGGCTGTCACAGTGCCTGATGCATACACAGGTGCTTAGTGTGGCGGTCTGAGCCCTCTATAGGCTCAGTTTCTCTGTTTTCAGGAGACCAGGCCTGTACTTCTAAAGTCAGATGCCTTTTAAAGGATGTTCATGCACAGCATGCATGATCTTGGATTCACCTATATATTAGCCTTCACATCCGTTAGCTGAAGATGGAATCCTGCTGACCATGAGTAGAGACAGCCCAGAATCCTGGGTGGAGAGGGGACTCTCTCTCTGCCTCTGTGAGTGCGCACTAACCAGAATCTGGAGGGGAGGGGGACTCCCCCTCGGCCTTTGGGTCTTCTGGATGTTCATGTTTTCCTAATGGTCATTTAAAGATTTTCTTGCAGGGATCATTAGCTGCTTCTATTAGCCAAGACACAGAGATGTGTCACGTAAACTATTATGTTTTACAGGAACCAGAAGGAACCAGAAAAGTTAACAGTTCCCTCAGGGGAACAGGATTTTGGGTGATATTTATGTATGTGGTATTTTTTTAAACACATAAATATGTTTCCTAAATATACTACAATGAGCATATATTATTTTTAAAATCAGAAGAAAATGTAACACTTGTTCTAAAGTAAAAATAGAATGAGTGGGAGACTGGGCGGAGAGAAAAATATGTATATATATATACACATACATATATATTTGTATGTGTATATATATATAAACTTGTATTTATATCTATCCTCATATATAAACAGAAGGCATTATTTCTGGATTGTGATTATAAGTCATTTTCTTGAGTTAAAAAAAAACATTTATGCTTTTGTTGGGCTTTCAGATCAACTAAATCAATATAATTAGATGTTTAAAATTGCTATAATGCGGGGCTAGGAGTGTGGCTCAGTAGAAGAGGACTTCTCTAGCTTGCGAAAGGCCCTGGGTTGCATCCTCATCATTAGAAGAAAGAAATCAATAAAATAAGTTCCATACCACCTATGGGGAGGCATCAATTTTATATCAATGTTTGATAAACACAAGATTACACACGCATGAACATCCATACGTACATGTGTGATGCAGAGCCTGTTTCCTGCTGACTGACTGGCACACACTTGCTCTTGTATCCATTTCATCTCAAACACTGGTCTGAACCAAGAGGCCCACTCTGGTCCCATGATTCCACCTTCAGAGTCAGGCTGGCCTCTGTGGCCATGGTCCAAACTGTTCAGACTCTCAACCTTGGGTGCCCAGCTGGAAGTGCCCTGCCAGTGCCAGTCCAGGGCAGATGCTCACCTGCTCCTGCCGCACCACAAACAGCACATCTTCTCTAGGCCGCACAGCCACTGCTTCTCCTCGGATGCTCACCTGCAGGCCCCGGGGTGCTTGTAGGGGGCACTGCAGCTGCACTGGGCTCTGCTGCAGGTCCACGCCACCTTCACACACATTGGACACCACCTTCCGGTACCTGGGTGGATGGGGAGGTTCGGGTCCAGAGCAGACAGTGGTTTGATGGATGGGAAGGGACAGTCCCTTTGCTGACTGCTCCCTACGCTAGCTACCTCATGGCTTCTACTGTCCACTTTATATCTGAGAGTATCAGAATGGAGAGACGGGCTGTGCTGGTCTGCTTTGGAGAGCTGAAGCACACATGGCCTGATCATATTGCTCACAGTAATAATAATTGTTTGGTTTTTTTT
>JADRCD010195574.1:0-17454 GCA_019843815.1 Montemys delectorum | reverse complement strand
TAAAAGAAGGGACAAGAAGAAGAAGAAGAAGAAGAAGAAGAAGAAGAAGAAGAAGAAGAAGAAGAAGAAGAAGAAGAAGAAGAAGGCACATGCCCACATATTAAGGATGTACAAGGAAACCCAGTAGGAAGAAAATGTCCCCTCAAAGAGGCAAGAGAATCAGAGACAGCTCCTGCTCCCACTATTAATAGTCCTACCAGAGCATCAAGCTACTTCAGTCCTTTCTCTAACTCCTCCATTAGGCCCCCCTTGCTCAGTCCAATGCTTGGCTGTGAGCATTTGCATCTGTATTTGTCAGGTTCTGGCAATACTGGCATCAATGGGAGGAGAGGACCCTGGTCCTGTGAAGGCTGGATGCCCCAGTGTAGGAGGATACCAGAGTGGAGGGCTGGAAATGGGTGTGTGGGAAGGGTGCACCCTCATAGAAGCAGGAGGAAGGGGGATGATATGGGGATTTTGCAGAGGGGGAACTGGGGAAGGAGATAACATTTGGAGTGAAAATAAATAGAATATCCAATAAAAATATTAAAAATGAAAAGAAAAAATAGAAAAAGAAAGAACACCAAGCTATACAACTATAATATAGATCCAAAAGATTTAGGTCAGATTCATATAGGCTCCCTAATTTTTGTGACCCCTTATGAGCTATGGTTAGTTGATTCTGGGAGACATGTTCTTGGCTGTCCATGACTCTTCTGGCTCCTGCAGTTCTCCCCCTCCCCTTCCATGGGTTTCCTCTTAGCTCTGTTTAGTGTTTGGCCTTGTGTCTATGAATGTGTTCCTATTGGTTGCTGGATAAAGCCTCTCTGATGATGATCATACTAGGCTCCAGTCTATCAGTATAGCCTTAGCAATCATGTCGTGCATTTATTTGTGTGATTGATTGATTTACTTTATACCTGTCATGTTTGCTTCTATTCTCAGTCTCTAGGCCATCTAGCCTCTGGTCCCTGGCCCTCAAGGCAGTGCAAAATATGTACTCCCTTCATGGTGTGGGTTTCAAGTTGGACCAGTTATTGGTTTGCCACTGCCATAAGTTCTATGCCACCTTTACTCCAGAGCATTTTGGAGGTAAGACAAATTGTATACGTTTTGTGGCTGGATTGTGTCTCAGTACCTCCACCGGAAGCCTTGTGTAGTTATAGAAGATGTCTGGTTCAGGCTCTGCATAGCCTGGCTGACTGTGCATACTGTACTGCAAAAATATCTTTGCTCCAAACACCCTAGTAGATTTCTAAGAGTTTCCATTGTGCTAGGTTTCTACCTTTCCCCCAAATTGTGCCACCCATTCTATTCCTGTCTCTCAGTATTCTCATATGCCATCCTGATCCCCCAAGACCTGATCGCTGCATATGGCTCTCAGTTCATCTGCAAAATCTATTTTATTCTTCCTTCCCACAGAGATTAATTCATTCTCCCCCCAAGTCCTACCTATTTCTCAGCCTCTGTATCTGTATATCATAACAAATCAGCCTCAGTTTTACAGCTAATGTCCACTTATAAGTGAGTGTATAGTATATTTGTTTTTCTGAATCTGAGTTTCCTCACTCAGAATGCTTGTTTTTTTTGTTTCAGATTTGTTTGTTTTGCTTTTCTAACCATACATTTGCAAGACACATTGGTCCCCACACAATTTACAACAAACCAAAAAACCTTGTTAGCTTTAGGAGAAACAACAGAAACAACAGAATAGTTAAAAATTAAAAAAAGAAAGAAAATATTCTGTTCAACAGGACATATTTACAAATTATATAGTATATAAGGTTTTATTTCTTAAATATGTAACATTCAGTGTATATAATAGTAAATAAACAAATACCACTAATAAAATGTCCCCAAAAGTCTTTAATAAAATTACTCATAACAATGTAATAATGGATCACATAAAGGTATATTCCTTCTAAAATTATTTATTATCATGAAAGATGGAGGTAAATCAACAATGACATAATGCCTCAAACCAATTTAAGGGAATATTATCAAAAAGTTGAATGAATTATGATTAGGATATTGACATAGGCAACCTATACTTGGGGTTCCTATAAATTCATTAGAAGCATTGACTTTGATCTCCAACATGATGGGGTGACAGTAATGAGATTCTATGATTAGCTAGATAATGGTTTTAAAAATTGTTTAAAGGTTTTATTTACTTATTTACTTATTTATTATATATACAATAGCCTACCTGCTTGTATGTCTGCAGGCCAGAAGAGGAAACCAGATTTTATTATAGATAGTTATGAGCTAATATGTGGTTGTGGCAAATTGAACTCAAGACATAGAAGAGAAGCAAGTGTTCTTAAACTCTGAGCCATGTCTCTAGCTTTAGATATTGTTTTTTAATATACTTATTCATAACCAAAATTTGACCAGAGATCAACATCCAATATTCCTACAATAATGAGCTACCCACGTCAGAGAATGTCCAGAATACAAGGATACATAATATTGCTATTATGAGTCTGAATTATCCTTAAGTACTTGTATTTTCTGACAGTTTATTTAGCATTAATATTTAGCAAATGCTAAATATTTTATTCAGTGTTTAGTTAAATGTTTAAATGGATAGAAGTAAAAAATTTCTCCTAAAATAATACAATATTGAAAATAATTGAGTCTGTTAGAGAGGTGGCTCAACATTTAAGAGCATGAACTGTTCTTACAGAATATCACACACTGATTTTTATTAATCATTTTATTCATTTGCATTTCAAAGAATATCCCTTCTTGGGTTACCCCTCCACAGACCTTCCCATCCCATCCTTACTCTCCTCCTCCCCCTTTGCCTCTATGAGAGTGTCCCTCAATTCACTCATTCATTCCCTCCTCAACGCTCTATCATTTCCCTATGTTGGGGCTTCAAGCCTCCACAGAACAAAGGGCCCCACCTCCACTGATGTCAGAAAAGGCCACCCTCTGCTACAATATGTAACTGGAGCCATGAATCCCTCCATGTATACTCTTCGTTTGGGAACTCTGGGTAGTCTAGTTAATTGATATTGTTCTTCCTTCAGTTCTTCCCCTAGCTCTTCCATTGGGGTACCCAGGCACAGTCTGATGGTTGGCTGTATCTGCATCTGCATTGGACAGGTACTGGTAGAACCTCTCAGGTATATCAGGCTCCTGTCAGCAAGAGCTTCTTGACATTAACAATAGTGTCGGGGTTTGATGTCTGCAGAGAGGATGGATCCCTAGTTGGGGAAGTCCCTGGATGGCCTTTCCTTCAGTCTTTGTCCCATATTTTGTCCCTATCTTTCCTTTGTATAGGAATATTTTTGAAATAAAAATTTTGAGATGCATAGGTGGCCCCATCCCTCAACTGGGGGCTGTGACTATATACTGGAGGTGGTCTTTAAAGCTTGTACCTTCACGTATTTGGGTATTTCAGCTAATGTCAAATCTGTTGGGACCTTGGACACTCTCCCTTTCCTGGATTCTGCCAATTTCTAGTAGCTACCCCCAGTTCGCTATTACCGACTGTTACATGATTGTATTCAATTTCCTTACCCTCTGTACTTCTTTTATGGATGGGCAGGATTAACATAGTAAAATGGCAATATTACCAAAAACAATCTACAGATTCAATGAAATCCCGATCAAATTCCAACTCAATTCTTCACAAAGATAGAAAGAGCAATTCTTAAATTCATCTGGAATAACAAAAAAACCCAAGATAGTGATAAACATTCTCAACAATAAAAGAATTTCTGGAGAATTACCACCTCTGACCTCAAGCTATACTACAGAACAATAGTAATAAAAATTGCATTATATTGGTACAGAGATAGGCAGGTGTATCAATGGAATAGAATTGAAGTCCCAGAAATGAACCCATACACTTATGGTCATTTGATCTTTGACAAAGAAGCCAAAACTATCCAGTGGTGAAAAGACAGCATTTTTAACAAAAAGTGCTGATTCAACTGGCAGTCAGCATGTAGAAGAATGTAAGTTGATCCATTCTTATCTCCTTGTTCAAAGATAAAGTCTAAGTAGATCAAAGACTTCCACATAAAACCAGATATGCTGAATCTAATAGAATAGAAAGTTAGGAAGAGCCTAGACACATGGACACAGAGGAAAATTTCTTGAACAGACCACCAATGAATTATGCTCTCAGATCAATAATTGACAAATGGAACCTAAAAAATTGCAAAGAATCTATATGGCAAAGGACACTTTCAATAACTTTCTTTACCAAACCTACATCTGATAGGGGACTAACACCCAATATATACAAAGAACTAAAGAAGTTAGAATCCATGGATTCAAATAACATTATTATAAAAGTGGTACAGAGCTAAACAAAAAATTGTCAACTGAGGAATGTTGAATGTACTTAAAGAAATGTTCAACCCACTTAGTCATTAAGGAAATGCAAATCAAAACTACCCTGATATTCTACTTCACACCAATCAGAAAACTCAGGTAATAGCAGATGCTGGTGTGGATGTGGAGAAAGAGGAACACTTCTCTGTTGCTGAGGGGATTGCAAGTTAATACAACCATACTCCCTGTTCCTCAGATAATTGGAAATAGTTCTACATGAAGGTCCAGATCTATCACTCCTGGACATATGACAAGGACACATGCTCCACTATGTTTATAGCAGCCTTATTTATAATAGTCAGAAGCTGGAAAGAACCCAGATGTCCCTCAACAGATGAAATGGATACAGAAAATGTGGTATATTTACATAATGGAGGTTTACTCAGCTATTAAAAACAATGACTTAATGAAACTCACAGGCAAATGGATAAAATATATAATAATATTCTGAGTGAGGTAACCCAGTTATAAAAGAACACACAAGGTATGTACTCACTGATAAGTGAATATTAGCCAAAAAGCTCAGACTATCCAGGATATGACCCAAAAACCAAGCTTAACAAGTAAGAAGACCAAAGTGTAAATGCTTCAATCCTACATAGAATGTGAACAAAATAATCATAGGAGATAGAGGGAGGGAGGAATATGGAAAGAAGAGGGGAGTGTGAAGGAAAAGGGGGGGCAGTATCACTTTGATTCCTAGTAGTTACATTAATTTGTTTTCAACTATCTGAAATGTAAGTTCTATTTTGATTCACTTACAGCCCTTTGATCTTCTTGGATATATGGACCACACATATATACATAAAAAAGAACAGTATGGAGATCCTTTCAAAAATGTATTAGTATAGGATTCAATTCTAAGATACTAATTCTACTATATATCCAATGAAGTTTAAATCTGTGAAGCTGTCTTATGTTTGTATTCCCTTCAATATTCCAATATTATTTAGCTAGCATGAGGTAACCATAATACCAACCAAAGCTAACATGTTTTTAAATAATTTGTGCATACTCAATGGACTATTATGGCTATACGACTTATATATCTTTTTTGCATATAATGCTATACAAAAGAGTAGAAAGCCCTGTGCCATATAAGAACCCATTGATGTGTGCATACACATGTGCAGACACAGATCTTTGTATTTGAAAGCAATAGTCTTGATATTCTTTGTATAAATATAACAGAAAATATTTTATTTTATCCAACATTATCACTATATTGTGAAAAACAAGTAATCACAAAAAGTCATCATATAAACAGGATTATAATCTTATTGAAAAGTAAATGAAAACCAGCTATGGAGGCACTAACCTTTAGTTTTAGTACTGCAGGGAGAGAGCCATGAGCTTGAAATAAGCTCACCTTTTAAAGAAAAAATGAGTTCCAAGTCAGTTAATAAAACAGGTAACCTGTTTCAAACAAAATTAAAATGACTATGCATGCTATAAATAGATGACACCATTTCCTACAGTTAATCTTAAATCAACAAAACACAGAGCAATGTTGATCTTCAAGGTACATAGGTGTTGAGGTATTGTCTTTTACTATCTATTGTAATGCTAAGTGAGGTCCCCCAAGACATGGAGTCTGTAGGTAGCCCTTTTGAACCTGCCCCAAGTTATTTCTGATTAGTGAATAAAGATGCAAACAGCTAGTAACTGCTCAGCAGAGACATATATTGGGGTATAGGTTTCCTGGGTCAGAGGAAGACAAAGAAGAAGATGCAGAAGGATAATGGAGAAGGGTTAGATGAGCCATAAAAACATAACCCTGAGGGCTGGCTGATTGGAGTTAAAAGCAGCCCAGAGAGAACATAGCAAATAGTGAGTAAGGAAAGTAGATTCTAACAGCATGATGGCTGGGTATGTGCCCAGCTGAGGCTGTGTGATTTTTATCCAGGAAGTCAATAACCAAAGGTGAGGAAGAAATGCAAGGACAGGGATTAAAGTAATTTCTACAACACATAGGTAGTCAGGAAATAAAGGGTGCTGTAATGTGTGACACAATCATTCTTAAAACCTTTTTCATGCCTACAAACTGGAGCTTCCTTCCTACTTAAAATTTCATAAGCACCATGTAATTTGGAAGCAATTTCATAGTTAGTATGTATAGACATTGACATTTTATACAGTTCAGTAATTTATTAATGTTTTCTTTATAAACCTTGTATTTTCTATGTTTACAGTACATGAGGACTTGGATTTGTTTGATCAAAGAATTATGGTTTTCTGTAAACCTCTTGGACTACACGATGTTCACAGCCCTGTGAGGATCAGTTCAGATTAGGCTCCAAAAATGGAGTTTAGAAATGGTGCCATTGCAGTGAATAAACACTATGACCAGAGCAGCTCCTATAAAACAAAACAATCAATAGGGGCTTTTCGAGAGGTTTAGTCCATTGTCATGATGGTAGGGAACATTATGATTGTGGCTGCTAATTATCACCTCTTGTATGTTAAACATATCACATTACCCAAATATATTTGGGTAAAAAAAAAAAACTGCAGGAGATCTCAATGACTATTATGACTCATTATGATGCCAACATTAGATGATGTGGATTCCCTGAATGAAGTAAAACTGCTAGAGTAGAAAATAATTCGAAAGAAAGTTTTTTAAATGCTTATTCCAAAATTAAAACCAACACACACACACACACACACACACACACACACACACATGTATATATACATTCATATATATACATATATATATTTTTTATTGGATATTTTATTTATTTACATTTCAAAAGTTATCCCCTTTCCCAGTTTCCCCTATGGAAACACCCTATCCCATCTCCCCTCACATTCCTTCTATAAGGGTGCTGCCCATTACACTGACTCCCCCTTCCTCTCTGCTCTACCCTTCCCCTACACTGGGGCATCAAGCCTTCACAGGACCAAGGGCCTCTCCTCCCATTGATGTCTCACAAGGCCATCCTTTGCTACATATGCAGCTGAGGCCATGAGTCCCACCATGTGTACTCTATTGGTTGGTGGTTTCGTCCCTGGGTGGTGTGGGGGAGTCTAGTTGGTTGATATTGTTGTTCTTCCTATGAAGTTGCAAACCCCTTCAGGTACCTTAGATCTTTCTTTAACTCCTCCCTTGGGGACCCTATGCTCAGTGCTCAGTCCGATGCTTGGACGCTAGCATCTACCTCTGTATTTGTCAGGCTCTCTCAGAGCCTCTAAGGAGACACTTAAAACAGGCTCATGTCAGCAAAAAATTCTTGGCATCCACAATAGTGTCTGGATTTGGTTACTGTTTATGGGATGGATCCCCGTGTGGGACAGTCTCTGGATGGCCTTTCCTTAAGTCTCTACTCCGTAATTTGTCTCTGTATTTCCTCCTTTGAGTATTTTGTTCTGCCTTCTAGGAAGGATCGAAGCATCCACACTTTGGTCTTCCTTCATCTTGAGCTTCATGTGGTGTGTGAATTGCACTTTTACATATATTAACAACAGAATAGAATGCACAGAATAATCTTGGTCTTTCTTTGCTTTCTTTCTCCTCTGTTTGCCAACCTAACCTTACCACCATCATCTTACGTCTTTCCTTCATCATTGATCTTGGCTATTTACTTAGAAATGAAAATATCATTTTGCTAATTTTTAAAAACACTTTTATGCTTTGGAGATTTTGTTAAAATTGAATTTAATTAATATATTTCACATTCAGAATGATTTTTAACATATATGCTGGCATACTTCTCTATAGTTCACCATACCAAAGTACATTTATGAGGACAGTAAACATCACATATCTACAATGGTCTTACATGCTGATAAAATATGTGGCAAGGATAGAGAATCGGTACTGAATTATTTAAAATAACATTCACTGATAGTAAAGACTGCAGGAGATCTCCTCAGTGACTATCTTATGATGCTGACGTGGATTCCCCGAATAAAGTAAAACTGCTAGAGTAGAAATTAATTTGAATGGAAGTTTTTAAAATACTTATTCCAAAATTGAAACCAATGAAATAACCAAGGAAAGAAAAACAAAGTCCAAAGCAAGCAATGCATTAACCCTGCAACAAAATGTGCTGGCATTTACTTCTTTGCCATTGTTCCTCCCACTTTTTCCATTTTAGTTTCTACAGAAGTAACAACAGCTTTTGTATGGTGTACATTGATAAGTACATATGGCTGAAAAACAGTTGTTACCTATAATTCCACTGCCTGACTTCAGCAATAGCAACAGAGAAAACTCAATTAACTCAGAAGAGTTTTCTGCCCCAGCCCATATTGTGTAGGCTACACAATGTAATGTGCTTCATTTCAAGTGTGTTTCAAGTAAGATGACTTAGTATTTCTATTTGATTATCAGATGGAAGAGCATTAAATAGACAAAAGTTGTTTTCCTCTCATCTGTGGCTGTATAAAGTGAAAGTTCTGTTTTTTTCTTCTAACAAAACCAGGCAATTATACAATACAGTTATTATGATGCCAATAATTAGGAATGTAAGCAATGTACATTCTAGAATGATTCACAGTACATTAACTTCCTTCCTGATAGTGTAGGAAGAAATTTTAAGAGGTACTCAACCACTCGAAACACTGGCAGGCAAGGGGGTGTTAGGAAAGGATTGAATTTTAGATTACCATACCAAGAATAAGATTCTCATGAAAAACTATTCCTCAGTAACAAAGAGGAAATCAATGTCAATCTGGAAGGTAATAATATTACTTTTAAGGTGTGGAAATGGATATACTTTCAAATTGATGTGCTCTTCTACTAAAATCATAAACTTTGTCATCATGCATTAAATATTTATTTTAATAAATAATAATAATTACATAATAAATAATTTACATACTCAGGATAATATCAAATTAATCAACATGTAAGAAAAATATTATCCAATTCTTATATAATTAGATAAAGCATGGATGTGCTCATATGTAGATACAACCATTATGATAATTACATAATGAAGCGTCAGCATTAGAAGGAAATAGAGAGTCAGCCATTATTTTATTTTCTAATATGGTCAAATCAATTAATTACATGTTGATACAGATACTACTATCAGTATATATGTAGACAAGCTTTCCTCTTTCCTATTTCCTATGCCTATTTCCTATGCTTGACTCAAATATTTTAAAATATCTTCAAGTATGGTTAATTAAGAATGCTTATAGTTATAGTTCTCTTATAAATGTACATCTTTCTGTTCAACAAGATTCCTTGGCATGCTTCATACTCTGGATGATGATAAAATAAAACAATTAGAAGAAAATCCATTTCTTAGTAGACTTTGTAACCTAGAATGTAAATATAAATAAATGCAACAAAGTAGGTACATATTAGAGAATAAAGAAAGCAGGATTTAGCCTGAGAGTTCAGGTGTACACCTCAGAGGATAGTAATTAAAATACCATTTTATATACTTCTTATTGAAATTATTAGGGTACACATGAGAAGGCACAAACACAAAAATATCCTAGAAGAGATATGTTCCATCACAATTTGGTGAGCAAAATAAATCAAGTTTAATTTGTAACTTTTAATCAATACATAGAAATATGAAATATTACAAGAGACATATATGATAATGGTTATAAGTCCAGTTCACTTGCTTTTCCATCTAATAGCCTTCCCTGGGAAAGAAATGCAGTACACTCACCTTTCATATAGCATAACTATATTCCAATTGAAATATTGCTTCGGCACACTGTGAATTAAACCTGAATGATTATGACTCATCCAGATATTTGTTTTTTTTTTTTCAAATTAAAGTTTGTGAATATAGTTTCATTTAAGGCCATTAAGATACTTTTAGGCAACTTATATGTGAAATGTTACTTGTCTTACATTTTTGTCAGTCTACTGGACAATAATGAAATAAATCATAAAACCCAATATAATTTTGGACATATGCTATATAGTCCTTTGGTGACATGAACACTTTTAAAGTTTCTGCCCAGGACAGATAAGCTAAGTCTTCTATATCTCTGAAAGCTATATGTTTACTTTCTAAGCAGAAAGGTCATTTGGATTTTGAATTCAATACCTTAAGGTATACTATTCATTATTTGTTCTCTGAGGTTTTACTTTTTACTTGTAAATTTTAAAACATGACAAATATTGCTTAATCTGATTGAACTACATTGCAACATTTCTATTGGAACAATTGGTCTTAGTAAATACCTACATGTCTCAAGAATATAGGCAACATATATGTATTTGTTGAAAGAATTTGTGTGAAAACATAAGATCAAAATCATAGTTATTCTCACTTTTCAAAATTAACATTGGTGTGATGGCCTTGTGTGTGTGTGTGTGTGTGTGTGTGTGTGTGTGTGTGTGTGTGTGTGTGTGATTCTGTGCACATGCTCTGACAGTGCTGTATTTATAAGTGGAGATTTGCTATCATCTGTTAAATGATTACAATGAACTGTTAATGCAGTTTTACCTCTTTTCTCTTGCCAAATGTCCACAAAGATGTGTGGTAACATCTCTGTCCTCTTTATGTTGATATGTAGCTGGTGAAAGCAAAACCAAAACAAACTCAACTATGAGAATGTGTGTGTGTTTTGTGTATTTGGTTGAGAGGACATGTGCATTGCATGTATGAGGGCAGGTATCTGAGGAGTTCAAAAGAGGGCTTTTGATTCTCTAGTGTTGAGGTTGAAGGCAATTGTAAACTGCCTAATGTGTACTCTAAGAACTTGTGCCCTCTATGAGGGAAGTGTGAGCTCTTGTGCAGAGCCATCTCCACAGTCCATGCTTTTGTTTCTTCCATGAAAAACTTGCAAAGTCCTATTGCATGAAGAAAAGGACAGAGATGCTTTCACTGTAAGTTGGAAGCACAGGAACTAGGCATTCCAAAATATGCCTGCTAATTCATTAAAAGGATTAATTCTGCTTCACTCTGTATATATATATACACACATATATATACACACGCATATATACATATGTGTATACATATATATACATATACACATATGTGTATACATATATAAACATGTGCATATATATATGTGTGTATATATATATATATGAAAGTACAAATAGAAATTAAATCCATAAGACATAATCATTCCCTCTTTCTCTTTTATTTTCTTCTGAAGGAGCTAATGTGGGATCCCTTTATTGTATATGAGCAGAAATACAATCCTGGAAAAGACAGATATATGATTTAGGCAGACAGAAATATTACACCAAATTAGTGATATACATGGGTTGGAGAACATGACTGTAGTTTATTCACCAAATAGACTTACAATGGGCTACAGACAAAGGTCTGTATCCAGATTGAACATATGTCATATACAGGGCCATACTTCCTAACAGAAAGAGACCAGTAAAAGTATAAATCTCTATTAGTTAGTTAGAGCCTGTCTAGCTATACATGTGATTCAATGTTTATAATTTACCAACTCTGAAATAGAGTCAACTTCTTCTGTAAAGAGATGTATTGAGTAGACATGAAACAGACAGCTTGGGTCAATTGCAGGCTCCATGAAGTCAGCCTGTTTCATCACATCTGCTTTTGTTAGAATCTCTAATGTGTACTTATATGTTTAGGAACACTTACTCCTTTTGTTGTGTCATTTGTTTAAGTCCTAATTCCATTTTAACATAATCTTAGGTTACATAATATTTTAATTATAGATAATTCTTAACACTCTCTACATTTTAATACCCTCTTCCCTCACAGGTCCTCAAAAACACTCTCTCCTTTTAATATCCTTAGAATGCCATGTTTGTGAAAACTATACAATTAAAACAAATGCTGAACTGATAACAAAGTTTATATTTGTTTTTTCCTGTCATTGTCAGTATTTATTATATATATTTACTTATGTATAAGAAAGCATTATATATGTGTTAAATATATGTTAACACACACAGTCACAGTTACACTGGCATTCTGTGTCATGGAATGTTCCAGGAATCTAATTAATTAAATGTTCAATCTGTAGTGTAAAGAATTGCTCTTTCAAGAAATTGTAATCTATGTTGATGCCTAGGTAGCTATGTTGTTTGGTGTATTAATATTCTTCCCAAGCTCCACATAGAGTATATGCTAACAGCTATTTTTAAGGCAAATCAAACTATATTTCCACTAGAATTGTTGCCATTATTTATATTTGAGATACAATTTCACTTAGAACATTTATTGATATGAAATTGTTTTATATATATATATATATAAAACAATTTGAATTATGCCCTTATTTGTATATGTGAATCACTATAGTGCTTGTCTTATTATTGTGGAAGACTGGAAATTCAGTTAAAAATATCAAGACAAGTGACTCTTATACATACAAACATACACACATGAACTAAAATTATTTACTGTCAGAAGAAAAAAATAGTACTACTATATTAAAGTCATGATAAATTTCTTATAATTCCTCAATAGAATTCTCACCATTTGAAAAACAAATATCTAATCTATGTTCATACACTATATATTACTGTTCTAATCTATATGTGCCCTAAAAATTATTCCATTGAAAACTTAAATTTTGTTCCAACAGTGGGGCCTCATTGGGGGTGGTAACTTACAATGTCTTCTTTCTCATGAGCAGATTAATGACCATTATAAAAGGGCTAAGGCTGGGAATTTTATCTTATTCTCTGACTTGACCTATCTTTGTCCTCTACTGTGGATTGAGTCACTATAAAAGTCCTGGCCAGATGTTCATTCCTTGATCTTGTACTTTTTATCTTATAGATCCATGGATCAATAAAATTCCCTTCACTATAAATCATCCACTCTCAGGCATATCATATAACCACACAAAGTAGTTTAACATAGTGACCTTTCTGAACTAAATGCTGTTCAGTAAAATGTTACTTCCAGATTAAATTGTTTTAGAAGTAGAGCAGAAAGTAATCCAAGGGAAGTAATTGGTAGGAATGTTAAGGGGGCACGGAAGAGGCACAAGAAAGTAGAGAAGGCAGTCAGTATTTTACCTCTTGCTATTCCATCTTCCACTGTAGATTCCCAGAGGTTGTTCCCCCTGGAAATTATGGAAATTAGGGAAGGTCTTGTAACCACTAATGTTCACTTTAATAGGTAGAGGCAGTAGAGCATTTGTATCTAACAAGTCACAGTATATTTTTTTAAATAGCATTTAAAAGAAACATCTTTTGAAACAAAATATTTTCATCATATTCTATCTCTGTCATCTCCTGAATCTTCTCCCATATTCCTACTCATCCAACTTCATGCTCTTTCTCTCTCTCTCTCTCTCTTCTGTCTCTCTGTCTCTCTCTGTCAAAAACAAGACAAAAATAAACAAAAATCAAGATGAATAAGATAAAAAAGAAAAATAAACAATAACAACAAAACTAAGCATATAAAACAAATTTAGTGCCTTTTGTGTTGGAGAACTACTCCTGTGCATAGAACCTTCATTCTAGTGTTGGTGATATACCTCAGATCACTCCATTGAAGAAAACTGATTTTACCTTTACTAGCGAATATCAATTACAATTAGCTTCTTTGGCACCACCCCTTTGATTACTAATTGAGAAAATGCCCCACAGCTAGATCTCATGGAGGCATTTCCCCAACTGAAGCTCACTTCTCTATGATAACTCCAGCCTGTGTCAAGTTGACACACAAAACTAGCCAGTACAGTTAGAGATGCTAATTTGTGTCCTCCTTCCACCTTTACTTATTTTTCTTATAGTTCATCCAACTCTAATCCTCATCTTCAGCCTATTTTTAATATTCATCATTTTTTGTTTTGTTTTGTGATAGTTTAATTAAAACAATGTGTGTAACAGATCAAGACTATCTACTGGTGGCCCCACATATTAATATTTTGAACTGAAAGAGCTCCAGCATCACATAAAGAAAGGGTAAGTTTAGGATGGAGCTTTCTCATAGTAGTAAAAGTACAGCTTACAGGGGGTAGGGGGAGGAAGAGGAGGAGGAGCAGGAGAGGAGGAGGTCAGGGAGGAGAAGAAAGAAAAGGAGCAGGATGGAGGGGAGGAGGAAAGAAGAAGGAAGATGATTCCAGAGTTCCTGTGTGGAAGAACAGATCCCAGAAGTGAGAACTCTAAAAATGGGCCCTATCTGCCAGTTAATGTGGCATTTATTAATGCCTTGAAGTTTAAGTTGAAACATGATGATGTGCTAGTTCAGCTATGGAGCAGCAATCAAAAAGTACCACCCATGAGGTGTCCAGGTTATTTCCATTGTTGCTTATACCCTACAGCTTCTAAGCAGTGGTGGTATAAAGGATGAAGAAAGTTAGCTAGGACACAAGGCAGGCAATAGAGCCACTTACAGCATTTCTAGCCTCTAGCCAGTACTAAAGTAAAAGGATCTAGCTTCTGACCAAGATCAAGAAATTACGGTCACTGCCCTAATTTATCTGACCAGTTTTTACCTACTGTTCATACATTACCGTATGATACTTATCGAGTTACTATTGTGATTGTTGTACATATTTTTTCTATTTTTGAAGAAACTTTTTCTCTTGTTTAAAACAAGTAAATGAACCATGGCAGCATATTCCAAAAATCTACCTCATCTTCAATTTTCTAATTTTTAATTATCTGTTGTTGCTCTTATTTGATTCAGTTATTTTTGAAATTAGAAGGCTGATATTTATGTCCTAGCCATGCTTATTTAACTTTTGTTACTGTTTTGTTTTGAAAAACAAATAAAAAGGCAAAATGGAGAAGGACCAATTTTTCATCAAGAAAACTTTTATAAAAGGAGTTCATATTTATATGTGTGTTAGTTTATTTTTAGTTAAGCCAATTACGTGGTTCATAATAGCATAATAGTGACTTCTGAAAATGGAGAATTTTTCGCTTTTTACATGCACAAAATATTTATATATTTAAGGTATATTACTTTCCAATTAATTCCAATAATAAAACTTTTGAAGCAAATGTTATTTCAATGTATCTGACCAAGAAATCTATCATTTCTAAAAGGTAAAGATTTTTGGCTCATGGTGTATTATGCAGTTATAAGAATGTACCTGTGACCAAGTACATTTAACACATTGGTCATATTTACAAAATTAATTCTTCATTTTATTTCTGTGTACATTTTAAATTAATTTTTTGTAGCAAGGTTCCTATTAAAAGAAATATTTTATTTGTTACCAATTAAGTATGAGTTCATTTAGTTACCAATTTGACCTAAAACATTAAAACATATGAAAATATATTGATGAGCTATTTTAATTTTAATGACACATATAATCTTCATGTGTACTTCTCTTCCTATTGCCCTCCTCCCAAAAATGAAAATCTAGTCTTTAGGAGCTCAAATTCATATTTTCAGACTAAATTGACTTTGTTTTATAATTTTTCATTTGGAGTACATTAATGTACATTTAAGTCTCTGAGGTATCCATACTAATTGATTGATTTTACAGCATTATTTATGTTGTATATATTATTTACTTTCCATGAAGCCTTGTCCAATCAGAAAAGAAGGCAGTACAAACTTTTCACAAATGAACTCTCCTTAAGGCTACACTGCCTAGCAAAAAACCTTTTATGCACAATTGTAAAGTAGAAAGACTTTGTTTGGTTTTTAACACAAAAGTTTGTGTTGCATCAGTCACCTAAATAAGTCATGGGGTTTGATTTTTTAAAGAAAAAGGTATCACAGTTTCATAACTTTGCTCATGATCAAACATTAAGTGGTTGTAGGCTTTTAAAATCATGGCTCATCTAAGAAAATCTGTCTTTTAATGGTTACCATTCAATTACTTACCTTCTGTATCTGATTCCTATTTCAGAACCATTTAGAATAAAATAAAATGGATTTAACCAGACATTATCCAGTTGATCATTATTATTAGATGATGGCTAACATCTCAAGGAGACTTACTATTATCAGGCTACATTGCACAAAACAGTGTTCTTGATGATACTCACTCCCCTTGCAGACTCTATTAATGGAAAAGGATGACTTTAGATCACGGGTGGACCTAGGCAGTTTATCATTTGTCTGACACCCATACATCACAGAACTATAAATGACTTATTTCTGGAAATAGAAAATGAACAACTCTAAAAGTTAATTGTGAATTAAAGCTCTTTGGATAGCATGGGTTTATTAAAATCTCTTCAGGGATCTTAGTTTAAAATTTTATCAGACACACAAGACCAAGGAGAAGGAGTGGTAATTTCTTTTACTGGACATTATAGAGTCAAGTATGCATTGCCCTGAACTGCTATCTTCCTAAGCCAAATGATCATTTGATGACTGATGTGTACATCAAGAACCAAGGACACTTTGACTTAGTTCTAAGTTTAATTCTCTGCTTACCCTCTTCATGCTCAAAATCTGGACCTATATCTGACTTGATGTTTTCTGCTTCTGAATTGTTTTGTGTGTTTTGTTGTTTTGTTTTACTTTGCTTTGTTCATTTCCAGACCTGGTTTGTTTTATCACCTTACAGATGAGCTCTGCATATTCCCCGTCAAAGCTACACAGCTTTGCGTAAGCAGCTCAAACAGACGCTCTTTACTGCCTCTTTTCTGGTTAGTTACCAATATTTCTATTACTTAACCCACTTTTAATGCCAATGAACACTTCATGGTATCTTTTTGTCAGTCTTTAACAAACACAAAAGGATATATACGTATGTACACTATGTATTGTGAAGTATGAAAGTTAATTTAAGTAATTCATATCAGAAGAGAAAAAGTAGCATTTCCCTCTGCCAAGGTATTATGTAGGCGTATTATGTGACAAATCGCTGTTATTGAAACTAAACCCTGTTAGTGTATTATTAAATTCTGATGTTGTTGAAAGACGAAAAGATTCATAAACATGATGATCACCATTGGCAAAGCAAAGGAAACAAGTCAACTCCTGTAGAAGCAAGTAGGCTTACAAACATTGTTATTTTGTTTTGCTAGCCTCCAGAATTGTGAGAAAAATATAAAACAAGGAATAAGCAACATACTGAATTCACTTGGTCTGTACCATGGTCCTGTGACCAAAAATGATGAAATGCATAGAGAGCATGGATGTACTCTTATAAATATGTCTTTAAAGAGTATTCTGTATATAATATTGAAGGATACTTAAAATAAATATATTTTTCTATTTCCATCTCTGTGAGTGTGCATGTGTATGTACATGAATATATATTCATATATAT
>JADRCD010195572.1:0-18480 GCA_019843815.1 Montemys delectorum | reverse complement strand
GGAGTTCTGTAGGCTTCTTGTATGTTCATGGGCATCTCTTTCTTTAGGTTAGGGAAGTTTTCTTCTATAGTTTTGTTGAAGATATTTACTGGCCCATTACCTTGGGAGTCTTCACTTTCTTCTATGCCTGTTATCCTTAGGTTTGGTCTTCTCATTGCATTCTGGATTTCCTGGATGTTTTGGGTTAGGAGCTTTTTGCTTTTTGCATTTTCTTTGACTGTTGTGTCAATGTTTTCTATGGTGTCTTCTGCCCCTGAGATTCTCTCTTCTATCTCTTGTATTCTGTTGATGATGCTTGCATCTATGACTCTTGATTTCTTTCTTAGGTTTTCTATCTCCAGGGTTGTCTCTCTTTCTGATTTCTTTATTGTTTCTGTTTCCATTTTTAGATTCTGGACGGTTTTGCTCATTTCCTTCACCTGTTTGATTGTGTTTTCCTGTAGTTCTTTAAGGGATTTTTGTGTCTCCTCTTTTAGGGCTTCTAGCTGTTTACCTGTGTTCTCCTGTATTTCCTTGAGTGTGCTTAAAGTCCTGTATTATCATCATGAGAAGTGATTTTATATCTGAATCTTGCTTCTCTGGTGTGATGGTGTGTCCAGGACTTGCAATGGTGGGAGTATTGGGTTCTGATGATGCCAAGTGACCTTGGTTTGTGTTGCTTATATTCTTATGCTTGCCCTGAGTCTTCTGGTTATCTCTACTGCTACTTGCCCTTGCTAAATCTGAGATGGAGCCTGTCCTTCCTGTGATCCTGATTGTGTCAGAACTCCTCAGAGTAGAGCTGTCTCTGTGATCCTGTGATTCTGGGATCCTGTGACCCTGGGCTTATTGGAGCACCTGGGAGTGGAGCTTCCTCTGGGTGTTTTGGGAATGACTGGAGAGTTTGCGCCTAAGGTCTGCTCAGGATACTGGCTGGTCCAGATAGACTTGAAGCAACCTGAGCCACTGGGCTGGCAGAGTTCCTGTGTGCCTGGGTCCTGCCAACACCAGTTACTCCTGGTGTTAGGACAGATGTTGTGTCCTCCTCACCTCTGATCCTGGGCATCGGGGCACATTAGTCTTACAGTGTGGTTTCATCCTGCTACCTCCTACCCCACCCCTCTGATTCCCACTTACCCACAGTCATCTTGATTGTATCCTAGTTAAAGTTTACATGTGCCATCATCGACAAGACAAACAATTTTTTTTTTTTGTATTTTTGAGACAGGGTTTCTCTGTGTAGCCCTGGCTGTCCTGGAACTTACTCTGTAGACCAGGCTGGCCTCAAACTCAGAAGTCCACCTGCCTCTGCCTCCCAATCTATATGCTGGGATTAAAGGTGTGCGCTACCACCGCCCAGAGACAAACAATTCTTAATTAAATCTCTAGTTTCTTTCTATTTTTCTTTTATTAAAAATGTTTTTTCTTACAGTACATTCTGATTGCAGCTTCCCCTCCCCTAACTCTTCCAAAAGCCTCACCTGCTCCACTCCCTTCCAAGCCCTCACCTTTTCTGTCTCTCCTTACAAAACAGGCATCTAAAGAATAATTATAAAAGAAAAGATGACCAAAAAATCAGAATAGGACAAAACAAACAGAAGGAAAGAAAACTAACAACAACAAAAACCCACAAGAAACACATACAGACCCCAAAATGCCATGTTCCCACACACACAGCTGTCTCATAAAAAGACAAAACCAGAAGCCATAATGTATGCAAAAGACTTATAATGAAAAGAAAGAAAAAGCAACGTCCTGACAATTTATGAGATAAAGGACCTCCAAAAATGTCATTGCGTTCATTTTGTGTTGGCCACGTACTGCTGGGCAAGTGGTCCTTAAGTGTGGTTTAGTGCCCCAGTGAGACAGCTTCCGGCTTAGGGAAGGAGCACGTGGCCACCTCTCAGCACTGGAACCCCATCTGGCATGGACCCACGCAGGCCTGCGCATGCTCCCACAGACTCACCAGCCCTGTTGTATCTGGAAGGCCTTGTTTCCTTGGTGTCCTCCATCACCCCTGGCTTTTCTGCTCTTCCTACATCCTCTTCCTCACGATTTCATGTGCCCTGAGGGGAGGGATTTGATGGAGACATTTAAGACTGACTATTCTCAGGTCTCGAAGGTTTCTCACTCTCTGCACACTGTCCTGTTGTGGGTCTCCATCTTTGTTCCCACACACTGCAAACTGTATTTCATGTTTCCTATGGAGTAATTATGTTCAAAGCACTCCATTAAGCACCACTAATGGGTTCACTGCCCACATTTTTCCGGAGCTTGTGAAGTATCCGCAGCTTTTGCTCATCTGAAACTATCCTAGCCTTTCAGTCTTGAGCCTTTTCACCTCATAAGCAGTTTTCTTTTTTTGAAATAATTTAGACCATCTTTCAGAAAGTTGTCACAAGAGGAGTAGCATAAAGCCGTCACAAAAGGAGCAGCACAGAGCAGTCTTGCTCCCTCCCTGAATCACAGCCATATGGCATTGTCATCTGGGCTGTCTCTGCTTGAATTTGAAAGCAAG
This sequence comes from Montemys delectorum, assembly GCA_019843815.1. Taxonomy (NCBI): domain Eukaryota; kingdom Metazoa; phylum Chordata; class Mammalia; order Rodentia; family Muridae; genus Montemys; species Montemys delectorum. The sequence goes on along the minus strand of JADRCD010195572.1, from coordinate 15,983 downwards.
TTTTTAATTGCAGGAATCCCAGGGATCATCTTCAAAACTATGAACAGCACAGTAGCATTCCCATCTCCAAACAGACTATCACTGTATCCACACAGTGTGGTCTTAGCACCGTAGTCACACAGTATGATGTCAGCACCGTATCCACACAGCGTGGTCATACAGAGGCTGCATTTTATATTTAAAGAACTATGGCTAAAAGTTGCTCAGTTTATGTATTGATGTCTGGCCTTGCTGCTTCTCAGTTTCTAGGTATTCATATTCTATCTGTTCACTTTGGTATTTATATTTGTAAATAATATTTTACAATTATGAATTATACAATCATAGAGACTATTTATTTCTATGCCTGTAAACAGGAATGTAATCTCACCTATGTCTCTTTAGTACTCTAGTTATGGCTTTACAGTTACATATAAAGCATAGTAAAGATAGTAATTGGGGAAAGGTTCGAGGCCTTGAATAATCAACTACCAATCAATTTTAACACATTTTTACTTTTGCGTACTGCATTATTTTAACTTTTACACTTAAAACTATTTTAAAAAATGGTTGCTTAATTATTTATACTAGTAATTGAGAAATAAACATGTCTTTCAGTTTGACCATATGGGCTCTGAGGTGGGAGTTGCGACTGAGAAAGTTGTTCATATCTTTGGTCTCATCAACACTGTAAGTACTTCCATTGGAGTAAAACACTATTGCTAACTCACCTACACGGGTTGTGTGCACAGCTGTGTATTTTTGGTGAAATGCTCATTCCTTCCAGTGCTATATCTCCTCAAAGTGCTATGTGGAATGTAGTTCCAGCATTTCCGGGCATGGCAGGGTGATTGGCGACCCACACTGAGTGAATCCCCTTTTCAGATGTTTTCCCAGTTGAAGATGACCGTGATGTTAAATTCTCTGGAGATCTGGTCAGAACAAAATAAGATAGAAACAAATGGGGATGCTGATGAAGTTTTGCAAAGATTCCTGCTGTGGAAACGCAAGGAAATATCTCAAAAGACCAACGATATAACCTACTTACTCCTGTGAGTACTTCTCACACTGATCGGGACTTAAGGGGCTATTAATGTCAACTGTCGAAGTCATATATTTGTAATTATAACAGAACTCTGAGAAGGTTTAAGATGACTTGAGAGCCAGCTCAAGCAAGATGCAAAGATCTGATCATGTAGTCAAACCCAGCCGTCCCATGTCCCATCCTGTGCCCTGCCCTGCCTGCCTCCCACTCTCACCCCACCCCGCTTCTACTTCAGCACCACCTTGAAGTGTGAAAAGCAGCAGGATGAACACAGGGAAATGTTTACACCATGATGTTAATGTTGTGAATGCAATAGTTGCCCATGTGGTTGGTTAAAACAGATAATTGAAATGGACCAAGTGTGGCTACTCTCCAGTGCTTCTATAGATACCTAAGATGTAGGTTTGTAGCTACTAGGTCTGCGTGTTTCAAGGATCTCTATGTATGTTTTAGTATTACTCAATCATTTTACAAGAAAATATGAGACTCTTACTCATGAAGATCTTAAGAGATGTAAATGGAATGGCGTTGCCCCCTGATAGGTGTAAGGCTGGGGTTGGGTATTTAAAGGCAACATAATGGGTTAACTTTCTGCACACTGCCTCTGTTTTTCTTGGTGCACCTCTCTTCCCCTCTCCCTATCCTTTGGTCCAACACTTAAAGATTTGTTCAGTACTTGACAATAGACAATACTGGCTTTTAGATTTTACAATCAATATTCACCCAGTGATGGGGATCCTGACAAATGGGTTATGGAAATACTAGGCTCTGCTGGGTTCTGGATCGTGTATCATAGAATCTTAAAATACCATTTTTAACTTAAATTCCTATGGAGTACAGAGTACATACTACTTGTATTTTGACTACTTACTGAGTGGTTGGTAGCAGAAAGCATATTTATGATGAATATCATGGTTAAGGAGACAGCAATTTCAGAAGTCCATTGTTGTTTCAATATCCTTTCTAGAAACATTGTGAAGCAAGTGCACTGACATGAACTTTTGATTTAGGTATAAGGATCATCCTGACTATGTGGGCGCGACATATCATGGGATGGCCTGCAACCAAAATTTTACAGCAGGAATCGCTCTGGTATGCCTTCAGTCATCCCTGTCCCCTCAACAGTAATGTCCAGGCTCATCTCAGTGAATGAAAAGATGCAGAATGCACTCATTGTACACTTTTGTCAAATTTTTACAACAGTGGTTTTTAATTTGTTATAAAAGAGATAGTTTGTGCCAGATGGTGGTGGCATACACCTTCAATCCCAACACTAGGGAGGCAGAGGCTGGTGCATCTCTAAGTTCAAGGCCAGCCTGGTCTACAGAGTGAGTTCTAGGACAGCCAAGGTTACATAGAGAGACCCTGTCTCGAAAAACAAGAGTTGGTTTAGTTTTCACCAGTTCTGTGGTGTTAGCTGTATTGCCTGATTGGGAGAGAAGTCTCAAGATTGTCCGCCTTTTAAAAACGAGTCTCCAGATCCCCCAGACAGTCTCTCCTCTGTCCCGGGCGATGCTCATTCCGGCTTCTATTCCTATTGTTATAACAACTCTGGGTTTACAGGTAAGTGGGAAGAGTCAGTATATGTTTGCCTCTGACGAAGTTATTGCACGAAGTACAGGGTACTTAAGGTTCATCTATGCCATAAAATATTTCCTTTTTAATGATTGAATAATATCAGCATCTAGGACCTTTTAATGTATTCATTCTATCAACAGACTTTACATGCCTTTCCATGCCTTGGTTGTTATGTACCGTGCTCTAATGCACACAACAGTGCAGATACGTCTTTGAGGTCCTAATATTGGTTAGTCTCGGTGTATGACCAGAAGTCAGCTTGCAGACTTATGTATCAGTCTTGTTATTAATACTTTGCAGGAGCTATAATACTGGTTTTGTTAGAGGTTATATCAGTTTATAATCCTTTCACCAACATAAATGAGCTGCATAGTCAGCCAAACTTATTTTCTATTTTGTTTTAATAGAGACAGGTTAATGTTGACATCTTGTTTCTTTTTATTGTGTTTCTAAAGCTGCAAACGATGCGATAGCAGTTCATATAGTCGTTAGACATTAGAGTGTATCATCAGAGAAATTGCTGGTCAAGTATTTTATTTATTTTTAAAAATGGTTTAATGCTTTTTTGTTGAGTTGTGGGAATCCTCTACATCGTGGATATAATCCTTTGTCAGCCATGTGGTCTGCAAGATGTCTCTTACTGTTCCTGTGTGTTGCTGTCTTCACTCTACTTTCATTATGACGTTGAGATGGGGATGTCTGTGACAGCGGCAGGATCTTCTCTGAGCATCTTTGCCTGGGCCCCCATGATTCAAGGGGGTGATGGTATCCAGGTCCTGTTATCTTCTGGTTTACAGTTGTGAACGCTCTTTTTCATGTGGCTGTTCTGGTTTTAACCCACTCTGCCAATTGGTTAGGCTTTTTTTTTTTTTCTTAACTCATTCACATTCAGAATAGTTGGAAGCAGGGAAAATTTTCATGCTGCCATTTTTCTGTCCTATACATTGTTTTCCTGTCTTGCTTAGGTATGTGCTGTATAGATTCTAGATGGTTTCACCTCTTCTGTACTCAGTCACTGTCTTGTGTGCGTTATTAACTTTTGGTGATCTCCTTTGACTCTCTTCCATTATGTGTATATTCCATAGATTTCTTTGCTTACCATTTCACTTGCATGAAATATTAAACTTATGCCAATTAGAAAGTATTTATAAATAAAATTTTATTTTAAAGTCTACTGTAAATTAAAATTTAAGTCTATTAAAAATAGCAATTCTTAACTAAAATTATAAACAAAATTCTACTTTTTATAGATATATACCCCATTATATTACTAATATCCAAAATTTAATGTTTTTATGTTGAACATGCATTCCTTATTGTTAGTTTTGTTTTTGCTTTCATCCCTAAATACAATATAAGATATAAAAATGAATTTATATCTTATATAGTATATATAAAAGTAATGACAGTTTGTCTACATTTTTAACTTTTCAAGAGGACTTTATAGTTTTCACATAGCTTCCTGGTACTGTCTCTTTCAAGCTGTAATGATGCCATAAGCAATTCTTGTAGGTCAGATTTACCAGTAGTGAGCTTTGACTAGCTCATCTGGAAATTGGTTAACTTTTGTCACTACATGAACTACACATTTGCCTCACCAAATACACCATTTTTTTTTTTTTTTTTTTATTTTTCCCATGTCAACTCGATTTGGACTAGAAAAATATAAAAAAAAAACAATTTGCTCATTATTTTTGATATTCTTAAGTTCCTTTTATTTAGTATTTTTGAATGCATCAGCAACTCTATTCAGACCAGCAAGGTGTCCTTTCATGAGTGAGTAGTTAAAACAAATTTGGTATGATCATGTGATACAATGAACTATGCATTATTTTTTTCCCCAAAGGTGTGATCAAATACCCAACAAAAGTAAATTAGGAAAGAAACATTTTATTTTGGCTCAGAATCTTGTGTGCAGCTCATCATGATGGGGCAGGCATGGCAGCAGGAGCTGGAGGCAGCTGTGCCAATGTCATCCACAGCAGAGAGTGGCAGAGGGTGGCGGTCAGCTAGATTTCTCCATTTGATGCACTCTGTGGCCCCAGCCTACAATATGGTGCTGCCCATAGTGAGGGTGGGCCTATCTACTATAATTAACCTAATCCAGATAATACTTCACAGACATGCCCAGAGGTTTTTTCCCAAGGCAAGTCTAAATCCAACCAAGTTGACAAACTTTATAACCACAAAATGTTATCCAGTAATTTAAGAAGATGAAACACCAACTACACAAGAGCCAGGATTGCTGAAAGGCACAGTAGCAGTGACAGAAGCAGGCGGGGATGGACGGGCATTGCCCAGGAGCTGATAAAACTATGGTGGGCCCTGAAGACGTGTCATCAGCAAATACTACTACTCTGCTTTTAGAGAAATCAGCTTAAATTTCCCCCAAGCAATTTCTGAAACAAAAATTGATTGCTAATTAACTCTTCATGATTTAAAATGTCTCTAATTATTGCCTTGAAAAATATATTACTATAGTTATTCTACTTCTCTAAATGTTTTTATGCTTATTTGAGTTCTATTCAATAATGTCATAAATTTACAAAGATAGCAATCTTATATTTTCCCATATGTCAGCTCCATTTGGACTAAAAATTATTGCTTAAGAAAAATATCAAAATTATTCTTTTTAAAACATTCTTAAAATAGTTTTGATATTACATTTTCTTGACTTTGCATTCTAGTTTAGGTACCATTGTCAAATAAAGCCTGACAGAAGCAAACAGGCAAAAGAAAAGGAGGAGGATAAGAAGGGGGAGGAAGAGGTGGAGGAGTAGAAGGGGGAGGAAGAGGGAGACGAGGAGGAGGAGAGGAAGAGGAGGAAGAAGAGGAGGAGGACTTATAATAATTCTGTTATTTTTTTATCTATTCAGCACCCAAAGACGTTAGCTGTGGAGGGCTTTGCCATTGTTCTCTCACAGTTGCTGGGAATTAACCTGGGGTTGGCATACGATGATGTCTACAATTGTTTCTGCCCAGGAAGCACATGCATAATGAATCCTTCAGCAATGTAAGGTCTTTTCCAAATCTCATCTCTATAGACACATAGGAAATATTTGTAGTATATTTTGATGTGCATTTTGTCACATTGTAACTCAACTAGGAAGAGCTAGAGTGAATGTATACACAATTGTTTAAATCACATGGAAGAGAATGAGTCCAGAGTGTTCCAGAAAACCTGCTTCATAGTTCTTAACAGTTAGTAGTGAGTACACTACTAGTGCATGATGGATGTGGATGGATTCATTTGTCAGCACTGTTGGCAAGCTTCTAGGCAAGGATGTGTGATGCTGAACTATCAGAAGACTTGGAGGCTCAATGGACCTGTAAATAAGGAGATTTGGCTGTGTACATTGGGGTGGAGGGAGAAAAAGGGTTACAAAAAAAACCTCAGAAACTACTGAGACTATAAGAAAAATACTGTAGGCACAGAGAAACAAGGTAAAGCACAACAATGAGCTGAAGATTCAGGGGAAGATGACGAGATGGGATGGAGGTATGGGCAAGACATGAGGTGTGTTATGTAAAGGTGTGGGGGAGAACCTGAGGTGTTGGGGTAAAAACTGCATGTTTGCAGCATGGGAGATTTTACAATAAATCCAACAATAAACAGTCAATCTATACACCTTGGGTAACTTAGATGTGCCCAGCAAAGTGAATGCACTGTGCATCCAAGGGAGCCCAAGCACAGCCTCTTGAGTCATCCTGGGAGATGGGTGTTTTCATAATAATCCATGGAAGTTTATTAACATTGAGAAGTAAGGGCACTAAAGAATCACATACGTGCTCCTGGCCATCACAACTCACTACTAAGTACTGAAATATCCTGGACAGTTTTATCTGTTGTGATCCGGCTTATGATTAGTTGTCAGTTAGGCTTTTCAAGCATGCAGTTATATAAACTGTGCAGAGTGGATCTCAAGGAGGAGTGTTCTAGAATGTTCCGACCTTCAGCTGATAGGAGAGAATTAACATTCTAGGCAGATAATTTTGAGAGATGTCACAAGGCAAAAAGAGGGGCTTAAGGCGGAAGGTCCAGTCAGCCGGGAGGAAGGGATTGCAGAAGGGCGTGCCATCTTGCTAAGGGAAGGGTGTGTGTAGATGAGGGATGGAGGGGAGGATAAAAGCCACGTGTGCAAAAGCATCAAACCAGAAGCGTTGGTTTCAGTCTCCTCAAAGTCGTCCATGTACTAGAGAGGAAAACAAAAAAAACTAGGAAAAACTGGCGGGGGAAGGGTACAAAAACCAAGAATATACTGCACGTCCCTCAAAGTAGAAAGCACCAGTTAAAATACACCAGCAGTGCAAAGCTGCTCGGTAATAACACAATGCTACAAAGCAAACAGCTACATGGAGCAAAAGGGAAGGGGCACTGGGGGCTCTGAAAAGGAAGCCTGGGGAGATGATTCAGTGAGTAAGACTGCTTGCTGTGCCAGTGTGAGGACCTGAGTTGAAATCCCTAGCACGCCTATAAAAGTGTGGAGCATGGCCACACTGATCTGTAACCCCAGTTTGGCAGTAGAGACAAGCAGATCCCTGAAATTAACTAGCTAGATACCCACACTGGAAAGATGCACTTCGAGTTCAGTGAGAGATCCTGTATGATCAATGAGGTGGGAGCCCTAGAGGAAGAGACAGGAAGGCTTCTTCTGGCTTCCACATGTGTGTACACAGGCACATATAGCAGTATACATGTGTATACAACACATATACACTGCTTACATGTCTGCCTCCCCTCAAGTTGGCAGTACAAGGGGTGCTGAGGCAGCTGGCTGGTGAGGACAAAGGTGCTGTTAACATGTCTTCATCTAATCATCTTTAGAATGCCCAAAGAAATCTAACAACAAGATCCTGAATCACCTCTATGAGCGGTAAAGATTCTTGTCTTTCGAAGGCAGTAATGGTTGATTTCGGGGCCAAAGGTGAGAAAATAAAAATGAGCCTCAAAAAGTTTTGGGCAAGACTCACCAGAGGGCCATAAGAGCTAAGACCCACTTGCTGAATCTGGACAATGCCGTGCCAGCATACTGAGAAATTATGATAATTCTTCCCTCGAATGCAAACAGCAATAGCAATGCTAGTAATAGATTGCATGCCACCAAAGGAATGATGAAAGTGATTTCAAGCTAATGCTGTCACATCAACAAATACAATGAAAATTAAAAATCACAGCCATAAATGGGATGTTTACATTAAAATAAGTTTCTTCCTATACACTTATAAACCAAGGAGGAAAATATACCCAGTGTGGGTATATTGAATGCCTTGGCCACTGTGGCTTTTTTCACAAATGAATTCATCTAGTTGATGTCCCAACTTTTAGGTCACAGTGAAATGAACAGAATAGCCCGTCTGTGTTCATGTTACCCAGGTGCTTGACCTACTCACAATTTCCTGTGACACAGAGGAAAGAAAGGGGCATTGGACAAAACAACTGTAGTACACTTATAAAGCCGTCCAAGATCACAAAAGCTTAACAAAACCCAAGACAATTGAAGGCCAATGCTTCATTCTTTCTAGAATGAGCTTACACCAAAGTCATGTCTATGTAGGACACCTAGGATAAAATACGTCAGGACAAAGTGCCACCCTCTTTCTTGTTACAAGAGTGTGCTCTTATACCAGCACATATGTGTGTAGAGGTCAGAAGATAGCTTTTGGGAGTCATTTCTTTCTGTCTACATCATGTGGGTAGGACAGGTGCTGTTACTTGCTAAGCATTCTTGCCAGCCCATGGCCATTATTTTCAAAAGGGAAAACTGATTCTTGGATTATATTTACATCACTGAGAAAAGTTTGAGGTGGTCAAAAAATCCAACCCAAACTCACTGAACTCTGCACTTAAATGTATAGAAATATTGGAAATGGGGTTGGTAACATGAAGACTTTGGAGGCTGAGGCATGAGAATCAGCTGGGACTAGGAGATCAGCTTAGGTAATAGAAATCACTCTTAAAGAAGGACAGGAATTTAAAGAAATATATATGTATATATGTATATAAAGAAATATATATGTATACATATATATACATATATATATATATGGAAAAATAAAAGGAATCAATCAAAGGCTGCTTGCTTTCCTCAGCACAAAAATATTGCATGCCTTTCATCACCAATGATAGAATCATCTTTAACATTTTCCATTTTTCTCCTTACATGTTCTTACTAGTCATGGGAGCTTCTTATAGCAATAGTTATGTTGAAACTAACGCAGAGCATTTATGCTCCTGAAGCTGAGATGTCTCCTACTCTAATACCCTCTATTTTCTGTATATTGGTTCTAATAAATAGCAATAGAAATGAGTGTGCTGCTTTGGTTATGACCTGCATTAAGCTAGCAATAACCTCCCCCCCAGCTCTTCTTTAAGGTGAGTATTCATGGATATATACACTCTATTAAAGAATGTTTTTGGGTAGCAGTTGCATTTCATTTATCTGAAGAACATCAATTTATTTTCAGACGTTCCCAAGGCATAAAGGTTTTTAGCAGTTGCAGTGTGGATGAATTCAAACAGCTGGCTTCACAACCTGAACTTGACTGCCTTCGGAATTCACCAGGGACAGAATTTGTTGCCCAGCCCCAAAGTAGACAAACTTGTGGTAACAAGGTCTTGGAGGCACCGGAGCAATGTGACTGTGGTCCACCAGAGGTTAGCCAGAAACTTTCATAGCTATCCAGCATGTGTTCTATGTACACGTATTTCTATGGTCCTGTAGATTTCTATATAATAGAAAGGGGGGGCTTTAAAAAGTGATGCTAAGTTCTTACTATGTCTCTGGCTGTCCTGAAACTCAACTATGTCAACTAAACTGGCATCAAAGTCATAGAGATCTGCCTGCCTCTGCTTCTGTAGCACAAGGATTAAAGGTGTTCAGGTCAGTTCCAACTCATGGGTCTCTGGGCCCTGTTTCTGAAGTACATGGTAGTGTCTCGAGCCAGAGGGGCTTCCCTTCCACCTCCAGGAGGCAACCAAGAACAACAGCAATACGTTGTATGCTTTAGACTCCTAAAGACTCTCAGACAGTCCTGGTCAACAACTCAAAATCAAGCTTCTCATGTCTGGTATTGGGGTTTTTGTCAGGTGATCTTATGTATACTTATACACAGAATTACGTTTATTATGGCAGGTTTTTTTAGGTAAATAGTCGGTAGTATGATTAGCTGTGGATTCATCAGACTTCCTTATGGCTATCTTACTTTCTTTCCTCCTGCATTTACCTCATTTCCCTTTCCTATTTTCCTTATTAGGTCACCAGCACCTTGATGTTCCCTTCTCTATTGCTCTGTAGTGCAGCTTGAGATCAGGGATGGTGATTCTCCCAGAAGTTCTTTTATTGTGGAGAACAGTTTTCACTATCCTGGGTTGTTTGTTATTCCAGATTAATTTGAGAAATGTTCTTTCTAACTCTATGAAGAATTGAGTTGGAATTTTGATGGATATTGCATTGAGTCTGTAGATTGCTTTTGGCAAGATGGTAATTTTTACTATATTAATCTTACCAATCCATGAACATGGGAGATCTTTCCATCTTCTGAGATCTTTGATTTCTTTCTTTAGAGACTTGAATTTCCTAGTTTGATAGTATATCCAAATGGCAAAATGGCAGTCATAGGTTCTTTCTTAGGGCCTATGGCATGCTCAGCCATGAGTTCTTGGCTCCAATCACTGTACCAGGCATCAGTCCCAACTGAGAAGTAGCTGGTTACCCTTGTACCATTCATGACATTGTGTATTTCTCACCAGACCAAGTGTTGTTTAAGCTTCCAGGTTTCACAGGTAAGACTATTGGTGACCCCTTAGCAGCCGCACAGAGCCTTCCCACACTATGAAAGCTAGCCAGTATGGAGGAAACTTCTAGGTCAATACTACCTTGATTTCTCCATGTCTTCTGACCAAAGTATGGGATGTCTTCAGTAACAGGGTCATTCTATCAGGTTCTATTGGGTAACTCAGACCAATGGCAATGGCCTGTATGTTTGGGAGGAATGCTATAAGACCCATTGACCAATAACCAATAACTCAAAGGGAGTTAATCCACACCTGGCACCTAAGCCTTTTGTTTGTTAGCCTAAGGCATATTGGAGAGGTATTAGCTTTCTGTGCAGTATAACTCCACTTAAACTTTTATGTATATATATTAGAACACTTCTAAAGTAGCATGTTTTAAAATAATTAGTTTCTATTGTAGTGCCAGCCTTCCTGTGTAGAAATTGTTCTATAAGATAAGAAATTTGTATATTAAAGATGATTTAGTGATATCAATCTACAGGTATTGGAATTATCCAGTAAGTTTGGGAAACCCAGTGCAGGAATTGCTTTCTGTCCTTCAAGATAATGGATTTAGCATATCAAACATTAGTTGTAAACTTCTTCAACAATTTTATGACAACCACACTATCATTTATTACTATGTACCACACTGCAGCTTTTAATAAAGGAAAGCTTTCAGAGTCAGGCTATCTTTTTTTTTCCTGTATGGATAAACAACTATTCTAGGGCCATTTGTTGAAAAGACTATCCCTTTCGAATTAAAGTACCCTGGCTCCTTTAGGAAGAAGCAATTAATCACGTGTGTCTTTACTACATAGAGACAACCATAAGTTCTGTGACTCGAGAGAACCCCGACTAAGACAATGTGCTTTAGAATTTTAACTTATATTCTGCAGCAGTACATGCGGTATGAAGTTTTTATCGCTTGTGGTCCCTGGTAAGAGAGAGCAACCCAAGCGAGCATTACAGTTGGCTAAGAAGCTAGAGGTGGGAAAAGAGTGCATCCAGGGACTCCATTATGTTTCAGTAAAGGCAAGGCAGGGACCGAAGCAGTGGGACTCGGGAGCCTGAGTACTGCTGGATGTCTCTCTCCCCCACTAGTAGGTCCCAGTTGTCAAGTACCTATTGCTAGAGTGTTTCCAGAAGGGGAGATAATAATTTGTAAGAGTTCCACAAAAGAGGTGTTTGGGAGTATACTGTTTGATTTGGTCAGTTTGGATGTCAAGGCAGTTTGTTGTAAAAATGTTTGTAGCCATGTGGCTTATTTAGAGAAACTGGCAAAAAACAAAGATGAAAACACACAGGAGGCTAGACGTAGCTAGGATTAGGGGAAATGCCATTGTCCCACTGGCAGGGTTTTCTCTTTCTCTCTCTCTCTCTCTCTCTCTCTCTCTCTCTCTCTCTCTCTCTCTCTCTCTCTCTCTCTCTCTCTCACACCTAACTGATAGGAGGCTTACCACTAACACCAGTGTGTAGTGCGCTATGCAGCGATATTGGCCACAGTGTTGACCGATAGTAGAAACTGTTTGCTCAACTATCGCTTTATGAAACCACATTTTTTTTTTTTTTTAAAAAAATATGATCTGTTGTTGGAAGGGCTGTGACTATTAGGGGATGTTTGGAAACTAATGAAGATTAATTGAGCAGCCCACAACTGTACTTTGAAAAGAGAGTTTAAAAAATCATATGTATGATTTCTAATGCCTATGTGTACCTTGATTATATTTTCTTCTCTAGAGCTGTAGTCATAAAAAATGCTGTAACCCTAATGATTGTACACTGATTGATGCTGCCGAGTGTGGTACAGGGCCATGCTGTGACAAACGAGTATGCAAGGTAAGTCTGGAACACAGAAATAAAATACCTTTCAGGAGTCTAGAACGTGACATTCTTGGCCGGCTAGCTCCCGCCCGAATAATGACACAGAGACTTCATAATAACTTGTTCTCATCTAACTCATATAACTTAAAATAACTTATTTTAATCTATGTTCTGCCACATGGCTTGCTACCGCCCCTGTCTCAAACATTTGACTTCCTCTAGAAGTCTCGCTGGAGAGTCTCTTGCCTCTGATTCTTTCCCAGAGTTCCTGTCTCTGCAGATGTCCCCCATCCTCTCCTGCCCGGCTATTGGCCATTGAGTTCTTTACCCATCCTCTCCTGCCCGGCTATTGGCCATTGAGCTCTTTACTAAACCAATCAGAAGGTGATTTAGGCAGGTAAGGAAGAGACAGTTTCACACAGCATACAAAAGAAGATGAGCTCAACAGGAGTCTTTGGTGTACTTCTAACTTCTGGAAGAATCTTTCAAATGTCTTAATTTGTATTCTCTTTGAAACGCTTTCTTTTGGTCTAAGTCTTAAAAGTTAGATGGAGAACACTTTTTTTTTTTTAAATGAAATATATCATTTCTCCATGGGATAGATATTAAGGATATTTTCTAATTTCCACTATATCCTTGATTTCAGTCTCCTTCTGCCCTCTGCTTTCTTTCATATGTTTCAATCCATCCCAAAGATCTCTCCAGCTGTGGTATGCAGTTTTGTTCAAACCTGTTGTGACAGGAATTTTTCTTAGTCATGTCTGGATGTAGTTCTTTAGGATCAAATGGCATGCAACCAAATGAAAACTAACAGGGTTCATCTGATCAAAAGCAACAGCAATCTCATTCTGAAAACCAGGTAAGCCAGAGATATATAGCAGACCAGCAGGAAAGTGCAGCTCTGGTAGGCCGTCTTCTCTGAGAATTGATGGCTAGAGCCAAAGGTGGTTTTCAAAGTGCCTGAATGGAGCGGCCCACCTAGGGCTTTCTTGTTCCTTCCCCTGCTAGAGCCCCTGTCTTTAACTATTACCAAAAAATAGAGCAAGTCCTTTCTGTGGTGAAGACACAGTGTGCTGGGCATTAAGGAGAGCTTCATCGAGAAAATGAAACGGGTTGTATGAACGCATACTGATTTTGCCCAATATGACTGACTAGAAGGAGACCTTTGCGCATAAGTGTTATGCATTTTCTTTTTACCTTCATCTACCCTGAGTGTAGAAGAGCCTGCTCTTTTCTCTGTATTCTTGCAAATCTTCAAGCTCTTTTACCAGACCTTGTCCAAAGTTGGGAGATTTGATCCAAGCATGTTCCTTACTTAATGCTTCCAGTTTAGACACAACTGCCAGCACAAAGCTATGAAGGACATCTACAGGGCCAGCCGCTTTACCTACAGCAACTAGTGATTAAGACCTTTGTAACCAATGCTGAGACAGTCTTTCAGACTACTTTGAAAACAACTGATATCATATAATTGTATCCCATGGAGGATAGAGAAGAAAAGATAATGAATCCCCAAGATGAAATAGAATAGCAGCATCTTGTAGAAGTCTGTTCTCTTGTCTGTTTTTTGACAGTCTCCAACAAACTTTGTCCTCATGTTGTAAGATATTTTTTAACTGACTTTAGCCCATAGTATTGTGTAATCTTTCCAAGGAGTAGAGAAATTCTCTCTTGCCTAACTTCCAAGAAGAGAACTGAGTCACCCTGACAAAGCTAGTTTGTTCTTTGTCTCTCAGATAGCTGAAAGAGGACGCCTGTGCAGAAAAAGTAAAGACCAGTGTGATTTCCCAGAGTTCTGCAATGGAGAATCTGAGTACTGTGTACCGGATGTGAAAGCTGCAGACCTGGAGACTTGCAACAATGAGACTGCCTACTGCTTTGGTGGGGTTTGCCGAGACATGGATAGGCAGTGTACAGATTTATTTGGAAAATGTATGTATGTGGGAAAAAAAGATGTATCCTTTTTTGGGAGGGAGGGTAAATTGCCATTATTTTAAAGCTACAAATTTATCCTGTACCTTATTCTAAAATATTGATCTACAACCACATTTGGAAACCAAATAAAAAAGGCAAAGACTGAAGGCTGCACAGGATGTAAGTCAGGGCCAAGGTCATTGGTGGGAGGAGAGTAGAGAATTAATGTGTGGCTTTAGAGAGTGATTTTTTTTCAACAATTTTCCTTAACACAATGGTTTTTTCTGAGTAGTTTTTAAATTGATGCTTGCCCACTGCTCCTATTTATGCTAGAAAACACCGACTGCCTCAGTATAAATTCCCTACAATTTCAAGCACTATAAATTATGTTTTTGCTTTCAGCATGAGAAAGTTGAAATTCTTTTTTTTTTTTTCAGATGCTAAGGGTCCTAATTATGTGTGTGCACAAGAAGTGAATCTGCAAAATGACAAATTTGGAAACTGTCATGGGCGCTGTATGGCCAGGTACACACTCATCAAGTTGTCCATTTACCATGTATGTTGTTTGTAGTGTGCCTACATTTACCCGCAGATCAGGTGTTGTGTGTTGGAACAGGTGCGTGTTGTCAACAGCTTGCTGCATTAGGCTTGTCTTAATGCTCTAAATCTCGACTTAGTTGTATCCAGATATATTGAGCTATCTATTGAGTTAAAACTGAACTAATGGATAAGACAGCTAAATGGCAATACGGAACTTTTCTGCCTCCTATGTCCAGTGATATACTTTGTGGAAAAGCAGTTTGCTTCTGGAACTTTGCAGAAGTCATACAAACAGAGAAATATGATGTTCAGTATACTTACTTGGCAGGCCAGGTGTGTATGTCTGCGCATTTAAGAGTGAAGAAGGGAAACAAAGACGAGACCTATGTGCACGATGGTACTGTTTGTGGTGATGGCCTGGTAAGCATAACTTTACTTGATGTTTATGTACTGTGTTTAGAATGGATTTATGAATGCCTATGAGTGTGAACAGACATAAGTATGAGAGTGTCCACAATTTCTCTTGCTACACCATAATAACAAAGATGATAGTGAATAACTGTAAAGATATCATAATAACACCCATTTGCTTATATGATAACCAGAGTTGCCACTGGTCAAAGAAACTTTGGTTATTGATACTGAAACTTGTTTTCTCACGCTTGAGAATATAGCTTTCCTTCTTAGGCTAATCCCTAATCTGCAATAATTTATATAAACTACAAACAAAAAGTGTCAAAACCCATACTAAAAAATAAATCACAACAAAATGTCATCAAAATATAAGATTGTCAGAATAATGTGAAAAATATTAAAGAGAAATTAAAAGGCTAAGTGTTTAGTCTTGTACTAATTAACAAAGATAATTTGATTTTTTATTAATCATGTATTTTTATTTTTATAATCCCCTAATACTCCAAAACACAATATTGTTATAAAGATAATTTCCCTTCTGGAAGATACAATAATAAAACATAAGGTTTAAGTTTTATTTTTTTTCTTTTAGATGAAAATTTTGAAAAGTCTAATAAAAGATTCAGATAGGTAATGTAATACCTTAAAGCAAGAGTATAGACAATTTGGCTGAGGCTGCTTTTAAAAAACTGATAAGTAATCTAAATATTAACATAAAAAGTCATCAAGAAGTCTGCAACCTCCCCCCCCACACGCACACACACATGCACACGGACATGCACACACACGTGCACACACACGCACATGCATACACACGCGCACACACATGCACATGCACACATGCGCACACACAGGCACATGCACATGCACACGCACATACACACATGCGCGCGCACACACGCACGCACACATACG
>JADRCD010195570.1:0-21771 GCA_019843815.1 Montemys delectorum | reverse complement strand
AAAATTGCTACATTTTTGAAACTGCCAGATAATATAAATTCTATCTGTAAAAACATTAAACTTCCAGTATAATATATTCTTATTCTCCCAGGACGTTCCACAGGGGAGGGAAAATATTGGGAATAGATGGGAGTGGAAATTGGTATCACAGCATTCTGTATGAAGTCTCCCTTTAGATTTTACGCTATCATTTCTTCTAGATAGATCTACAAACATAAACAGCCACTATGACCATTAAGTGCAAAATTTCTTTTTGGAACAGGCTTCTTCAAATTAATGAAACACTTAATATTTTATAATAAAGGATATGCAAAGCTTTCAAGTCTGTAAGGATTTAGTTACAAAGAGTCTTGCAAGCACTACCCTACTGCAAAGACAAGAAAACAGCATCTTCTCAGTTCACAGGTGAACTTTTAAGGATGGAATAAATGGGCCACAAGGATTATCTAAAAATCCATACATATTATTTATATTTCATCATCACATTACATATGTATACACATACATATAAATATAAATTTTTCATATAATGAAAAGGATAGATTTAGCTCTTGGGAAGAATGTAACACTCCAAGGAGATGAGTGAGACAGTTGGGAGTAGCAACACAATCTCCAACCTAAATTAAGGTCTTCCCTACTGTGTCTTCTGATACTTATGGACACAGAAGGCAAAACATCATCTGACTGGCTTATTAAAATATTTGTGCTGGGCAATGGTTGTACATGCCTTTAATCCCAGCACTTGGGAGGCAGAACTAGGCGGATTTCTAAGTACGAGGCCAGCCTGGTCTGCAGAGTGAGTTCCAGGAGAGCCAGAGTTACACAGAGGAACCCTGTCTCGAAAAACAACAACAACAACAACAAAAAGCAACAAAACAAAAAAATATTTGTTAAATCTAGCCATATTTTTGAGATATTAATTTTTACTCTTTTGTTGTATAAAGAAATAAATTGATATTGTGTTTTAAATAAAACTTTTTAAAAACAGGATTTTTATTATTGTGGAGTTGCTGTTAATTTTTCTGATGGCATAGATATAGAAAGTTGTAGAAATTGATCCTTTAGATTTAAAAAGGTGTTACAATATACCATCTTGAAATCAAAGCATATATGACTATATGTATGAGACTCTCATAAGATTTGGTCCATTTGTTCTCCTGTTGAAAATGGAAGATTAAACAGGCAGTGTATACTGCATTGGGCTCTTGTACACCAGAGTATATGAAAACGCTATTAACGTTGGCTTTGGGAGCGATAGACTCTTCCACCTTGCTGTTCTTGCCTGGATGTTGACGATATCATACATAGTTAAATTCGTGAGTTTCCCATGTAAACCTTGGATCAAGTTATCATTTTAATGTGTCCTTAATTTCTTATCTTCAGTGCAGAAATGTTTGTTCATGCTTGTCTAGTAAAAAACATACAACAGAAGACAGGGCATCATACTAAAGTGTGTGTGTGTGTGTGTGTGTGTGTGTGTGTGTGTGTGTGTGTGCATGCATGTCCAACTTGCAGCAATAAAGACTACAGATTTTATAAAATGGATGTATCCATTTCTATCTTCACATGTTGTGTAAGAATTCCCATTACTCTACAGACCCAGATTTCTTTTTTCATTAATTTAAAACTCTTAGTACATTCTCATTATATCTCATTTTGTTTTAATGATACTTTTCCTGCATTTTTGAGAGGTTATGATTATAGAGCACTAGTGTGCCTTTATTGTTTTTGAAGTGTTTTTTCAAGATATCTTGTTCATATTTCTGGGTGATGTCTTTTATTCATTTATCGTAAAAAATGAATTTAAGTGGTTTTAAACACATTTTCTCTCTCATTTGCTCTTTCTTCCACAAGTTGAGTTAGGGTTGGAAGCTGAGAAAATTCACTTTAGAGATGCAAGCTTAAAACTAAAACCTTTATTTCCTGAGGGCACAGGGAGGCAACCAGTTCAGGATCAAAATCAACTCTCCAAAGGGAGGTTGTACAACAGTTTTGTAGGATAGGAACAGAGAGCAAGGGGGATCAGAGTGAGCTGTTGCATTAACCAATCATATTTGGCACAAGGGGTTAAAGAAAAAAGTTAACATTGGTAACAGGACCTTATCTGGGTCATCTGGATCAGGGTCCTTGAGTCAGCTTTCACAGGCAGGTCCCTTCCTGGGTTCTGGCCTGGAATTTTAGAATGATAAAGAAACAAAGGTGTGGGCAAGCTGCACATAGTTAAGTCAAAGCAAGCAGCAAGCTGATGATTTGTGTGTCTTAGTTTAGTTAACTGGATAATAACATCTTCCCTCTTCACATGCCTTACTGGTTAACAGGAAAACATGAAACTGGTGAAGAAGCAGGATAGGAATTGGTTTCAGGGGCCTGAGAACCTGAGCTCAGTTTTGATCCTGCCAGCAAGTTAGAACTTGTTTCTGAAATGGCTGAACTCAGCAAACTACCTATTGATACACAGCCCTCATTATGAGTTCTAGACATAACTCCTTTTAATGATTTTCTTTATAATAATCATTTTAAAACCTATGTTATCAAGGATGTAATTTAAGACTCCACAACAAAAGAGGGTCATCTCAGGTAGCTTAAATATAGAAACACAAGATGTACAGTCAATTTCCTCAGGATATTTTTCCATCACAACTGGGCTTTGACAATCAGAGACTCAGAGAGATATTAGTGAAGCAAAATAGGAACCAGACCTTCCTAGGAGAAACATTCCATGGAGCAAAAATCCTAAATGTTTATATTTATACTAGTAGATGTCAGCACAGATGATAAGTAGAAACAAAATCTAAATAAGTATAGAAAGATAAAAAGTAATAAATAGCATTCTAATTACTTGGGTAGTGCCCCCTAAAGGCTTCAGTACCTGATTCCAATTCCTGCTAAAACTAAGTTTACAGATGTGACAAAGGACTTGGTAGAAGGAGTGGAGCATGTGAGTCCAGGTGAGGACCACCTTCCTTTGAGTTATTCACATTAGTTTTAGGAGGGCAAGGGTGAGGGAAAATAACTGGGGCTCCTGAGGCCAAGATGAACAAAAAGCGATTGCCTACCAAGGCATGCTGCACCAACCACATAGCTGTCTCCTGAGAGGCTTTGCCAGATCATGACCAATAGATATGCGAGTGCTCGTGCCAACTGTCAGACTGAGCACAGGGACCCCAATGGAGGAGTTAGGGGAAGGACTGAAGATGCTGTGTAGAGGAAGGCTAGGGCAGTGAAGCAGGAGTGGGTGGGTGGGGATGCACGCTCATAGAAGCAGGGTAAGGGGGAATAGAATAGGGGGGTTGCAGAGGGTAAACCTGGAAAGGGGATAACGATTGAAATGTAAATAAATAAAAATATCCAATTAAAAATATTCATTAAGATATAAAACAAATTATTTAGCAACATACCTTAGTGCCAAAGAAAATAGAGAATAAAAATAAGCCAAATTTTAAATCAGTAGATGGAAAGAAATAATTAAAATTAGGATAGAAAAACATTACAAAAAATAAATGAAACAAATGGTTCTTTTAAAAAATAAAAATATTGGCAGACTCTCTGTCAAAATATCAAAATATAAGAGAGAGAAGATCCAATTAACAAATTAAAGGTAAGAAGGGTCCTATCACAAGAGATAGCAACTAAGTGGTGGCACTCAGCTTTAATTCCAGTACTCAGGCAGCCCCAGAGGCAAACCCAGGTGGATCTGGGTTTGAGACAGCCTGGTCTACAGAACTAGTTCCTGGACAGCCAGGGTTATACAAAAATCACCCTGACTAGAAATCTGCAACCCGTCAAAAAACCAAAAGATTACTGGGGCATACATATTTAAAAATCTAAATGCCTTGTTTTGTCCTATTCTGTTTTTGTTTATCTTTGTTTTGATCTTAATTTATTTTATTGTTATTCTTTAGATGTCTGTGTATTTCCTAATGAGAGACAGAGAGGGTATGGATTTGAATGGGAGGGGAGATGGTGAGGATTTCGGAGGAGCTGGTGGAAGGGAAATTGTAATTAGTATAGATTGTGTGAAAAAATCTGTTTTTAATAAAATTAAAAAAGGTAAACCTCAAAAAGTTGTGAAATTTCTGTCAACTGATGAGAAGAAAAATAAACTGTTATATATTTTAAAAGAAAGAAAGAAAGAAAGAAAGAAAGAAAGAAAGAAAGAAAGAAAGAAAGAAAGAAAAGGGAAGTCATCCCATGCCTTGGTTAAAGTGTGGTCTTTACCTACACCTTGATTTCATTTCCATGAAACTTATTGGTGAGTTCTGTCTCTTGGAACAGTTAAAAAATAAACAAAATTCTGATTTTCTGGTTCTCAAAGAAATGCTAGTTTTGAAACTAAGTTTATGATTGTTTTAGTACAAACCATAAAGCAATACTAATAATGAAATTTGATTGTAGCAAATCAATTTTTAAAAATAAGAACTATAGAGCAGTACCATCCAACTGAAAATGTTCCCTCCCTACCTCAGGGGTTAGTCACAACTATTTACTGAAGAACTCCAAATCAACTACAACAACTAAATACTTACACTTACAACTGTTTTAAATCTTTTTTAATTTCAATTTAAATTATGTCAAAGCCATCTACTTCTTGGTACTTTCCGTTCATGGTAATTTGTGATCCAAACTACCTATAATGGTCATTTATTTAAAATGATATTCTGACCTCCCCCCCCCTTTGTTTGGAAAATAATTTATTAATCCTAGAAACTCTTTTTTGTCTAATGTGTAATGACTACTTCTCTGAACACATCAAATGTACAGATCACATTTTTTGCTCTTTGTTTTTGAAAAACGCAAATCACATCAGTTTCTTTTCCAAGAGCAAAACTCACACTTACAATAAGAAATCAGTGTGTGATACATTTATGATTAATGTTCCAGAAATTGCAATTGTTTAAATGTATCCTGGAATACGAACTAGAATGGACCCTTAGATGACTCTATTTTACCTTAAGCTAACTATACTCTCCAGTATAACATTTGACATCCAGAGAGAAAGGCATTTTGTTTTAGGGCAGAAAATGTAGATCAGACCTGCCCTCCACTTGGCTTTCTTAGTAGATAAAACTCTGGGTAGTCCCCGCTCAGCATGGATGACCGTAGCCTTGAGTACTCCTGTGGAAGAGAGAAATGCATTCTTTCATCATTCTAAAAATGCCCTAAATGCTTGCCTGGAATCTTTTTTTTTTTTAAATTTATTTAATTAGATATTTACTTTACATTTCAAGTGATATCTCCTCTTCTGGTTACACCTCTGAAAAACAAAAACAAAAACAAAAACCAAACCCTGTTTCCTCCCCCTCCCCTTGCTCACCAGCCCACCCTCTCCCACTTACTGGCCCTGGCATTCCCCTACATTGGGGCATAGAGCCTTCACAGGGCCAAGGGCCTCTCCTCCCATTGATGACTGACTTGGCCATCATCTGCTATACATATGCTGCTGGAGCCATGAGTCTCACCATGTGTTCTCTTTGGTTAATGGTTTAGTCCCTGGGAGCTCTGAGGGTACTAGTTCATATTGTTGTTCATCCTGAGGGGCTGCAAACTCTTCAGCTCCTTCAGTCCTTTCTCTAGCTCCTTCATTGGGGACTCTGCTCAGGCGAATGGATGGTTATGAGTCTCTACTTCTGTATTAGCCTGGCACTGTCAGAGCCTCTCAGAAGACAGCTATATCAAGCTCCTGTCAGCCA
The DNA here is from genome assembly GCA_019843815.1 of Montemys delectorum. Lineage (NCBI taxonomy): Eukaryota > Metazoa > Chordata > Mammalia > Rodentia > Muridae > Montemys > Montemys delectorum. Next base: position 16,081 of record JADRCD010195570.1, on the reverse strand, counting down.
AAACTTACTGACATCCACAATGGTGTCTGGGTTTGATGATTGAATATGGAAAGGATTCCCAGGGGGAGAAGTCTCTTGATTGTCCTTCTTTCAGTCTCTGCTCCCTAGTTTGCCTCTACAACTCCTTAGATGAGTATTTTGTTCCCCCCTTGTATTAGTCAGGGTTCTCCAGAGTCACAGAACTTATGGTAGTCTCTATGTAGTAAAGGAATTTATTGATGACTTACAGTCTGTAGTCCAACTCCCAACAATCAACTCCAAATAATGGTCAGTCACCAGCAGTTGCTCAGTCAGTCCCACAAGGCAAGCAGACAAAGCAGAGCAAGCCTTCCTTCGTCCAATGTCCTTATATAAGTCTCCAGAAAAAGGTATGGCCCAGATTAAAAGTGTGTGCCACACTTTTAATCCCAGGTGATCTTGCTTGAACTCATAGATCTTCTAATCTTAATCTTCTAGGATTCATAGCCACTATGCCTCAAGATCTCCATGCCAAGATTCAGGTTGGAAACTTGTATCTCTCAGCCTCCAGATTAGGGCCATAGGTGAGCCTTCTAATTCTGGATTGTAGTTCATTTCACATATAGTCAAATTGACAACCAGGAATAGCTACTACACCCCTTCTAAGAAGGAACAAAGCATCCACACTTTGGTCTTCCTTCTCAAGTTCCATGTGTTTTGTGGATTGTATTTTGTGAATTCCAGTCTTCTGGGCTAATATCTACTTACCAGAGAGTGCATGCCATGTGTGTTCTTCTATGATTGGGTTACCTCACTCAGGATGATATTCTCCAGATCCATGCATTTCCCTAAGAATTTCATAAATTCAAGTTACAGGAGAGAGAGCTAAGTGTGAGCACTGCTGAGTCAGCATGTTTGTCGTCCATGTTCCCTGAGGTTTCTCCATCTTAACTTCTGCAATTCTTCCATAATCAATTGTCAACTGAGAAATTATGTTCTTTCAAAGTTGAAAACAAACATTGCCTCTAGTAAGTGCAGATGGAGAAGTTTGGTTCCAGGTCATTGCTCTGTGTTCATTCATGTACTCCCCCCCACCACCACCACTTGCTTTATCCTCTCTGCATTTCATTTCCCTCAAGTTAACTGAATCAAATTCATGTTATAGTTTTTAAAACTCACTGATATAGACTCTATATGTTGTCTCACTTGACCTTAATCTTACACTGACAGTAACCATTTTACTCTACATTGAAAAGATTGCTTGAAATAAAGAGCTGAACCTCCATTTACTCATTTTAAAACAGTCATATATGATTGCACTACAAAAGCATTCTATTTATAGAAGACAAATGCAGTGGAATGATAATTCTGTATAGAAAATTCTAAATAACTTTGAAACCAGAGCCTTCACAGCTGTTAGATTAGCTGTTAAATTGAAAACCAGGATACAAACTATTGTACTATGATAACATTTATATGTGCCCCAATATGGATGAATAATTTCTAAGGCAGAGATAATTTATGCAGTAAAAACCATGGTAGAAAGTTAACAGGAGTGTAGAAAGGTCTATAGAAAAGGGCTGAATATAAATGCTACACTGGAAGTGTATATCACTTCATGCTAGTAGAGTACCCCATCTGATTTCCAATAACAACATCCTCTTACAGGGACCACAGGTAATTTCTATAGATATGTTCTGGCAAGACATGAAATGCTACCATGTACTTACAAGGTAATCCCCCTGCCCAAGGCTTTTTAAAAAAAAATGCTCCACAAACACTAAGCATTGAAGCATGAATTTGGTTATTCTTGGTTATTCATTGTAACATATATATTATTCCGAGCAGAAATTTGAAATATACATGATAACGGAGCTGGTTTTATTTGGAAGCTCAGAGAGATACACACAGTCCTACAAGTGTACCCAAGCTTAGAGTTTTCACCATCCATTATCTGAGTTCTTTGGCCCAGAGTTTTATGTGTCTAGCTTTACAAGACCTCTTTCTTTTATGTTTCTATACTTTTGTATATTGACAAGGAGTTTTAAATGGCTCCAGACTGAACTGAGGAGGAACCCTAATCCAGAACATATCCCAGTTAAAGAGTGACATCAGGAAAACTTCAGTTATCAAATCAGTCAACATTCGTACTAGCTACACATTTTGGGAATATATTCACTTCAATATAGAGATGTATTTGTTTATTAAAATCCACAACAATTGAGATTAGTTTAATTTGCCTTAAAAATAAGCACCTCTAGAAGACCACATGTGTCTTCTTGTTCAAATTGCATATTTAATCTTTATGGGCAGATGAAACACTGCCACTTGTGTATTGTGTTCTCAATTTGTCTGGTTTGGTCAGGGACCATTTCCTAATAATAATGTATATTTGGGCACTTGGAAGGAATTAAATCATGGTCTTTGCCATCTAGGACATTATTTTTTCAAGTTAGTATCTGGAATGGAAGCATAGAGAAGACAAAGTCCTCAATATGGGGAATGGAATAAATCATAAACCACTTATTAAACAATGATGAAGAAGGGAGCATTTCAGTTAAGAAATTTATACCAAGATTAAAACTAGCTTTTTTCCATCTCTATTTCTAAAATGAGTATGTAGTTAATACAAACTATTTTATATGGTCTAGAGTATTAATATATTTTATAAGGATTAATCAACTTGATGAACAAATTACACTACTCTATTTATAAAGTGTTTTGCTAATTTATCTCAGAATGCAAATCTGATTATATCACATCTGTATTTAAAGAGAGTTAGTAAGGTTACATTGACTGAGAAGTCTAAAATGAATTTGAAATATACTTTTTCTGTGCCAGTATTAAATACCACACCTGGCTGATGAGCTATTGGCAATAGATGTCTGCTGGAGTCAGAGGCCGTCAATTTTATTCACGGATGCAGTAGCTAGGCTACTCATGTTCCTGTGGTCATATGCCCATGAACATACAGGTAGCACAGAGTAAAATCATTCTCCTTAAGAAATAGTGTACAGGAAATTGGAAAGGAAAATACTGGGATGGCAGGGAAATCATTGCATGGAAAGGAATTCAAGAAGACTTAGAGCATATTACAGGTATATAAAAATTTTCTGAACAATAAAAAATATAATAAGACCCATTTGTATATTAGATGAATATAGCATGCAGACAAAATCCAGCTCAAAGCTTTCTTTTGTTGATAAAACTTTACTGGAACACACAAAAGAACAAAAGGAGCTAAATTTTAAATACAAGAATATGTAACATCTGCTCAGCCACCAGCCACTTCTGCTAGCTTCAGCCACTTACATGTTGCAATTTAGACTTAATTCATTCAGACTCTGTGTGTTTCCACACAGATGACATACTTCTTTCACATGTGTTTATGCAGGCTGTCCAATTTGCCTGGAAATCGCCCCCTTTTCCTTTCACCTGGGCAAGTTTTCTTACCTTGCAATATGGAGCTCAGATTTAATTTTCCCTAAGAATTATTTTTACTTCTGGAATAACGTAGACCATTCTTCTTTCTATTCTCTTTATGTACCTTCATGTGTGGGTATTATCTACCAAAATACCTCAATCAAATTGCAAAGTAGTGGAGAAAGAAACAGGCTTGGCCATCACTTATATTTATATCTCATTAATTATAATTTATACAAATATAAATATTCTGGAAATATTTGTTGAAGTGAACTAATAGGAATTATCTATGATGTCTATATAATTTATGTTCTAAATGAACTATGACAGTCATTTGAGCACGCAAAATTATTTTGTTGGCTAATAATTACATCTTATATTATATATTCATGTACACACACATGCGTATACACACTAAGGATTGTATCAAGAATTTTGTACATGATGTTCAGCAATTGCTCTACCTCTAAGCTATGCCCCAGTCACAATTGCATCATCTTGAATGCTCTGCTGCATTCAATGCATCACCTTCTATGCTGAACTCAAAACTGTTTAAGTAACTGGCAAATTGAATGCACCAATAGATGCTTTAACACGGTTACATAAAGCAAACAAATAATGTTCTTTTCCCATCAATTATGTTTTAAATCCAGTACTATTTGTTATTAATATTAATTCAAAATAGAGTTTCTTGAGATTTAATGGGGTAACCCATGGGTATAAAATTTATCTATGTTATCATTAAAGAGAAATGTGTTACATATGATTTATTTGGGCTTGATTCTTAATGAATTTGAATATATATGTAAATCAAAGGAAAAATAGACAATACCTTCCTAGGTTAGTTCCCAGAAAGACAGATACATAGCATGGCCAGGCTACAGTGTTAGCCATGTAAGACATGTAGGTTTGTCAGCTTTCATGTAGTTAGATTGAAAGAACAATAATTATGAATAAACTTGCTGCTTGATGGAAATTATTTCAAGGTGGTACATTGTACTTCAGTCTTTTTAAAAGTATTTTATGCTTCAAACTGGAACTTGAATAAAATAAAAAGAGTTTATATTAGTGTCCTCCTGCGGCAGTAATAATGAAACAAGGGAAGCCACTCTGATATATCTGATATTCATATGGTTGTGAAAAATACCCAGAATCATGGCAAATTTTTCCTTACTTTAGCTATGCCAAATTCAAGATAAAGATATTAAAAGATAATACCATTGTACTGGCTAGTTTTGTGTGTCAACTTGACACAGGCTGGGGGTTATCACAGAGAAGGGAGTTTCAGTTGGGGAAGTGTCTCCATGAGACCCAGCTGTGGGATATTTTCTCAGTGATCAAGGGGGTAGAGCCTCTTGTGGGTGGTGCCATCCCTGGGCTGGAAGTCTTGGGTTCTATAAGAGAGCAGGCTGAGCAAGCCAGGGGAAGGAAGCCAGTAAGGAACATCCCTCCATGGCTTCTGCATCAGCTCCTGCTTCCTGACCTGCTTGAGTTCCAGTCCTGACTTCCTTGGTGATAAACAGCAATATGGAAATAAGCCAAATAAACCCTTTCCCCCCCAACTTGCTTCTTGGTCATGATGTTTGTGCAGGAATAGAAACCCTGACTAAGACAAACATTATCTTACATTATACTACTTCACAAGTCAGATACACACTGGGTGTCATTCTTGGATCAACATTTGAATGTGGTGGTAAAAGTGGAAATAAAAAGGTTAATAAGAAAAAAACATATTTATTCTGATTTTCATATCTGTAAGGAGATAGGCTGCCAGCTTTAATTATTTTTGTTTGAATTTGTGTACTGATAAAATGGCTACTGTCGAGTTGACTTGATGAGAAAGTGAATGTAACCTTCTCCTTGGGTACAAGTTTGCATTTTTAAGACCTGTTTAGCACATGCTGATTTACATGTGAAAACTGCATTACTTACAAAGAAGTCTAAGTTTAAATTTACTCTCAAGAACTTTATAAGTTGACTTATAAAATCAACAGAACTAAAATAGCTAATACAGAACAGGGAATAAATATGCACTTAAGCTCCTTTGAACTTCTGAATTATGAGTAATCATTTGTTCCTACCATGGATATGATATGATGTGAGTTTTACTGTCCATAGCTGTCCAACATTCTTTCATTATCATGATTTTCCAAAAAAAAATCAACAAAGTCAGAAGTTTGAACATATTATGGCAGTTACTTGATAAAGTATAATGGAATGATACTCAGGTGTTCTTTATAAGTAAGCATTTTGATTAAGTCCATATGTGCACTCTACCAGACTGTAAAGGCTAAGAAATTCTCTGCAGACCTTTGGAGAAATCCTTTCTTTTTCTAATGAGACCCAAATCCACAGGCTTGTGTGACTTGCATAAGAGAGTTAATTATAGCCCTAGAAACCCTGTAGGACAATCCCCAGCCCAGCCCTATCTCTGACATTGAAACCTTTTTCTCCTGTTAAAGTCTTTCCTACCCACAGTGACTTTCTACAACCTCAGCAATGATCCACAGGAGTTATTATTTTGAGTTATCTAATGAGCATAAGCATTGCCTGGCTTGTCAACTATCATTATGAGCATACAGGAGGAGCTGTTCAGTAAGGAAAATATCTCAACAGCACTCTACCATCCAGATGTCCAAAAGGACAATTTAGATGATGAGATGGCTGATCATTTTATAATTCCAATACCAAGAAACAACTCACAAATAAACACAGTTCAAGCTTTCCATGCATTTGGAGACAGAAGGTTTATCAGTCACAGCCAAAACATTTCTCGAGGAATCCCTATCTTGAGTGATTTTACCTTCTACATACAGCAAAATTCTTGCTTATTAAGGTAGTTAAAGGTAGTGAAAGTCTAAGTCACAGAAATACACTTAGTCAACATTTTAACATTAAACATCCCTGTTGAATGGGGATAAATGAAGTAAAATTTAAAATACTGCAAATATTTATGAGATTATTTTTATTAGCTTTTGTCTTGAGCTGTTTTTCTTAATATTTTTACAGATTTAAATTGGCTGAGCTAGCCAGATAAGAGTAAATATTGAAAAAGGCAGCTACCATCATCATGAATTAAAAGCAACAGTATAATAAAATAATCATTTAGTGTGTTCACTTCTCAAATCTCAAGCAATTTAAATCATTTGAATTCATAGTCACTTAAAAATGTATTTCTATTAGAAATGTAACATATTTTTATTAAGGGTTTAAAATAATTTTCAGTTTTTAAATTATAATTATTATGTTTAATATTTCATGTTGAAAATATTACTATGTAAGTCTTTTCAACCTCCATGTTTCTTTTGGCAGACGAGGAGGGATTGCAGAAGGTTCCTGTGTTCTATTTTATTTGCAGCTAATGTAGGAATAAACTCATAAACCTGAGTGTCACAGGAAAAAAATTCTTTATCTACAAAACGTATTGAGGAGGATGCCTGCTTTTAAGGCAGTTACATAACGATGCTTAGCCTTTCTGTATAGCCTTATCCAATGAGGAAGGCCAGCAACTGAGGAGCAGCCAGCAGAGATCAGCAGGAAAGAGAAGGTTCTATTTTATGCTTTGTTTTCTGTTTGTCTGTCTGTTTGTTTGTTTATGACCACACCCTTGTGAGTAGAATTAGGAATAGAGCCCACAGTCCTTACTGAGACCCTCCAGCTCTTTCCTGCTGTAAGTCATACAACATCAGCTTCACTCTTAGGCATTATACCACAGTCTCCTAATTTCTTTCTTCCCCAAAGCATAGATAATGGTAGGCTCAATGTAAGACCTTTAATTTCTAAGTTGACTTGATCATGTTGGTAATGTGATCACCAGCTTTAATCAAATCAACAATTCCCAAAGAGGCCATACTACATTCTTCCATCCAGTATATCAACTTCCTTTATAAATTCACATAATTGTTCAATGCTACTTTGAATGAGTACTATTATGTCTATTTGCATATCATACAAAGCACAGTACATTAGCCTAGAGAATGAGACCAGTAGGAATTTTGCTTTGTTTAGTTTTGATTTGGGTAGTGTGGGGAATTGAACCTAGCATCTCACAAACTTCATCACTGAGCTATATCTCTGACTTTTGGTGTCCTTTTTATTTGAGACAGAATCTTTCTCATATGTTAGCAAGATGGGGCTTCAACTTGATAGGCTCCTTACCCTGCCTGTCATAGATTCTTAAACTTATTTTGAAATACTGATAATTTTATATTGTTGGTAAAGTTCTTTTTCTCTCATTGTCATTATACAGAAAAGATAATTGTCTCCCCTATGTCATTTCATCAGGTTTTTCTAGTTTACAAGACTGGTGTGACTGAGTTCAATGCCATTTGAATGTAGATGTATGACACGGTTGGTTTGAAACTTCCTTGATTATCATTTATTCAAAATTTAGTATGTTTTGTCTGCCTATTAAAGGGAAGATTACTTTTTAATGCAAGTAGGGTATTTTTTTTGACTTATAAAGATAATACCCCTGTGGGACCATGAAAGGCAGTCTGTGTTTTTGGTTGAGTGAGGCTTACTTCCGGAGACCCAATAGAAAGTAGTCTACAAGGCATGAAATAAAAAGCCATGCCCCCAGTCATAGATGCCTGAAACCACAGGCATCTCCATTATTGTGTGCAATCTGTCACATAGACAATGCCCCAAACTCCCAGTATTCTGGCTGGACTCCACCCCCAGTCAACTGACCACAGCCAGGTATGCCCTGCACCATAGTTACCTGAAAACAGACAGGTATCCCAGCCCTCCGTACAAAGGGCTGTTTGCATTCTCCCTCCCCCCGCCCTCATCTCTTTTAACCTCTTGTTCTTGACTTTACTCCCCCTTCCCCCTCTTTCTACGTGACCATGGGAAGCCTCTACTTCTCTACCCTTTCTCTCTCTCTTTTTAACAACAAAACACCTTAAGACCATGGGTTGCCCCAGCCCCCCTCCCTCCTCATTCTCAGCTCTTCCACAGTGTCCAGCGGTTCCTGTGATGCGCAGGAACTAGAACATGTTGTCCTTAGCCTCTGTGAGGCCCAGGGATGCCCGAGGTTGTCCCCTTTCCACTACCCCTACTGACTGGAATATGGCTCCCAACAGCCAGACGCCCACCAGGGTGGTGTGGAGAGTGTAGGCAGCCTCCTGTGTCTGACCTGCCAGAGTACCTGAGCTCCGGTAGGACATGGGTTTTCCTTCCCACCCCTTTATATCCCCCACCACCTGGCACCCACTGCCATAGCGGTGGTGAGCGTGCAGCCCTGTATACCCACAAAAGAAGAGTAATGATCTAAATTCAGACCACCAGAAGCATGTAAGGCTGGGTAAGATGGCTCAAATATGTAGTCCTAAGATTCCTATAGTGAAGGTGAGATCCCTGGAAGCTTGAAGGCCAGTTAGCCCAGTGTAACCTGTAATGAGCACTAAGAAAGTCTATCTCTAACAAAGTAGGATGCATGAACAAGTATCCAATATTCTCTGACCTATAAGCACATACCATGGTATTCACATTTATACAAATACCATTATACTATATACATACCCAACATGTATACATATAGAGATATTAAAACATATTTATTAATTAAAATTAAAAATAATATTCATGTAATTTTAGTCTTTTTTTTTCTAGTTCCTATACATTATAAAATAAATAAGTACTTGAAAACAAATTATGTTCTCCTTTATCCAACTGAGAGCCAGTAAAAATCAAGAATGGTCTTCCTTGGCATTTCTGATGCTTTTAATAGATAGTTCCTTATGTGAGGAGTGAACAAGTACCATGTGTATTGTAGAATTTTCAACAGTATTCCTGGACTGGCCTCTGCTAGCAAAAGTAGTAAAAACTGGCATATGCCCAGCTGTACTGGAAGCTCCATCCCAGATTTTGCCAAATCTATCCTATAGGACAAAGCTATAAAATGTTGGGTTAAAGGATACTTAAATAACATTTGGTAACTGATCCACTTCATTCTTAGGAAATTTGAAAGAAAATGAAATCTATGCAAAAAGTGATTCAGTATTTAATGTGTCAAATGTGTAACCAACATGCTCAGACTCCTTAAACTCATTGACAAGGATAGTTATTGTATTAAGGAGAAACTCCCAATGTTCACTACCTGTTCATACAGTGTAGCTGCAGAAACAATTATAACTAGTCAGAGTGGGTATTAGCAAGAATGTTAAACCTTTGCGTTCTCATTTTGAATGTGTTATGTATGATATATCATTATTCTCATGTATTATCACACTAGTACATTTATTTTTATTAGTGACCAATACCTTTTTTTGGTTCATTAATTATCTTTTAAACCAGGAACACTTTGACTATATACTCTTTCTTGATTAATTTCACGTTTTCTTCATTGTGGATTTAAACTTGAGGTTAGGACAAGATTAACTGTGTCTTTTACAAAGCTTAGAGTGAGGGCTCTTGTAAACATATGCATTTCAATGTCACATTTTATATTGGAATAGAACAGATCCAGATGGACTCCTAAGACTTGCTGGCAAGACAGCAAAGACTACTTTTTCAGTTAAAGGTCAATAAGAGTATTTGTCTCACAGACCAAGTTGAACAGTACCTGAGGACTGGTTCCTAAGAATGTCTATTGGTCTCCATATGTCATAATCTTCACTTGATTCCACCCTCCACATGCATGTGTTCCCACAATCATATCTACCTGTACATCATGCACAGGTACATTCATATACACATTCACAGAATGCAGTTTGAGATTCCACCTCACACCAGTCAAAATGACTAGGATAAAAAACTCAGGTGACAGCAGATGCTAGTCATTGCTGGTGGGATTGCAAGCTGGTACAACTACTCTGGAAATCAGTTTGGCAGTTCCTCTGGAAATTTTACATAGTACTACCTGAGGACTCAGCTATACCACTTCTGGGCATATACCCAGAAGATGCTCCAACATATAAGGACAAATGCTCCAATATGTTCATAGCAGCCTTATTTATAATAGCCAGAAACTGGAAACAACCCAGATGTCCCTCTACAGAGGAATGGATACAGAAAATGTGGTACACCTATACAATGGTACTACTCAGCTATTAAAAACAATGAATTCATGAAATTCTTAGGGAAATGGATGGATCTGGACACTATCATTCTGAGTTAGGTAACCCAATCACAAAAGAACACACATGGTATGCATTCTCTGATGTCTATATTATCCCAGAAGACTGGAATACACATAGTACAATCCGCAAACCACAAGAAACTCAAGAAGAAGGAAGACCAAAGTGTGGATACGTTATTCCTTCTTAAAGGGGAGAACAAAATACCCATGGAAAGAGTTGCAGAGACAAACTATGGAGCAGAGAATGAAGGAAGGACAATCCAGAGACTGTTCTACCTGGGAATCCTTCCCATACTCTTTCATCAAATCAAGACACTATTGTGAATGCTGGCAAGTGCTGGCTGACAGGAACCTGATATAGCTGTCTCCTGAGAGGATCTGACAGTACCTGACTAATACAGAAGTAGAGCCTCACAGCCATCCATTGGACTGAGTACAGGGTCCCCAATGAAGAAGCTAGAGAAAGGACCCAAGGAGCTGAAGGGTTTGCATGAACAACAATATGAACTAACTAGTATCCTCATAGCTCACAGGGACTAAAACACCAATCAAAGAGTACACATGGTGGGACTAATGGCTCAAGGAGCATATGTAGCAGAGGATGGCCTAGTTGGTCATCAATGGGAGGAGAGGCCCTTGGCCCTGTGGAGGATCTACCTCCCAGTATAGGGGAATGCCAGGGCCAGGAAGCGGGAGAGTGTGGGTTGGTGAGCAGGGGTAGGGGGGAGGGAACAGTGTTTTTGTTTTTGTTTGTTATTTTATTTTTTCTTTTTTTCAGAGGGGAAACTGGGAAAGGAGATATCATATGACATGTAAATAAAGAAAATAATATTAATAATAATAATAAAAGAATAAAAGAAAAGAGCAAACAAAAAATAATACTTCAATATTGGCTTATCCATTCAGATGTTTATGAACACTCTAACATCAATTTTAACTCCAATTTCACACTGTTATGATCTTTAGGAACTGTTAAATCAAACATAGTATCACTATATTTTATTCCTTTGTGGGTTTGTACATATAACCTGTCTACAGAATATGTATCTGATACTAACAAAATCCTTGCCACTTCCTATCTCTCCCAAGCTCAGTGACCATGTTGCTTCTCTGAAACAGTAGAGGATTTGAACCAGCTGGGACAATCTTCCATAGGTTCCCATCTTCCTATCGTTCAACCTATCATAAATAATGATTTCCCAAATATCACTCTATTAACTTTATTTAAAAATAAATGCTAAAAGCTGTGAATATAATCTGATGATCTGACACTAGTAATACAACTCAGAATACTCAGAAACTTTTTCTTTCACGTGTATAAAATCTATATTTGGAAAGTCACATGAAAAGAAGTTGCTTATTCCCATGTTATTAATATTCAGATTTCATATCATATTTAAATGCTACATGAAATGTTTACAATAGTAACAACTCAAAAACATAGTGTTCATAATGATATGACCATATAAAATCATATTTTATACCCCAAAATAAAATATATAGGAAGCAAAATGCTACTTTCTTCTACAGCATTATTAATTTTAATAATAAGTAATTTGTGTATTCACCCATCTCTACTACAGTCCTGTGCTGTATCCTATGTAGCAGCCATACACAAAATCCATTTGCAAACATGTGTTCACTATGTCACTTTCCAGGTTTGAATGGAATGCATGGGGATTATTTGTGTTAAATATACTTTGAAGTGTGACATTATCCCTTCTGATAAGTGGTAGGATGTAATGAAAAGAGATGGTTCTTTGGGTTTAGATACAAAGCAAACTCCATGTTTATTTAATGAGTGATTTGAGATGGTTACTTAAGCTTTCCAAATCTCCTTTCTGACATCCTCACAATGGGCGCTATAGCGCTCACCCCACAGGTTTGTCATGGGGATTAAACAAAATGTTAATGGCAAGATGTGCAGCAGTGTGGCTGACTCAAGGCAAACACAGATATTAGCCGTTATTATTACTGTCACTGTTGTTCAGTTTTCCTTACTCTTCTCTGTTACTTCAAACTGTTTCCTACAGTTTCATCTCTAAGATGGATTTCATTATCCAGCATCTCTTCCTAATCTTAAAAAACAAACAATAACAACAAAAGCCCATATGTTTAGTACTTATTAAACTTTAAACCAGGTTTTGATATTCGTGAAGAATTATTATGGTTTTAGAAGGAATAACCTTCAGATCAAAATATCATTGATGGAAAAGGTGTCATGACTACCTTCAAGAAAGGGCAAGAGACAGGGCTGTGGAGCTAGAAATAGATTGATGGAAATGAGCAGCTTGGTACCATCACATCCAAGACTTTAATTCCCAGATAAACATCTAGGAACTTGTTGAAATTAGTCAAGTTTCTCTGTTACCATGCACAAGGCATGAGTGGCAGGACTCATCAGGATTTAATATTTATTATAGTCTCTTCCTATTGGTTATATTTACTTCTTTATTAAAATTTCTAATAGTTCATTTACTCACTTTAAGTTGACAAAATTCAATGTGTTGGTGATCTTAACCATGAAATTTTGAAGCAGCTGAGTAAAATTCTACTATATGTCTATAACATGTTCTTTTGATTGATACCTTAGTTTTCATTTTCTTGCTATAGGAAATACAGTAGCAATAAACATGGATTTACATGGGTGTTTGTGGTAGGATATAGAATTCTTTCAGTATATGCTTAAAGGTGAGGAAAAGTGAAATTATGAAATTTTGAGTATAGATAGAAATGTAGAATATTATATAAGATGAGGAGTATCAGGAAAAGACATTGAATGTTCTGTCCCATGAGTGAATCCTAATTTCTTATGTTGAATTGCATGTATATATAAGGAGCCAAGAGATAGACTATGAAGTAGATAAGAGACCTGAGAGGGAAAAAAGAAGACAAGAGGACACATGTGACATGAAAGTGTAAGAAAAGTTAGAGGAAGTGGGAGGAGACAAAGAAAATAAGGCAGATGGGATGAAACAACAAAAGCAAATTTTATTTGAGAAAAGTCTTGTCAAGAACTAATCACCTTATAAAGAAATTAAACATTTTTAAATGTTAGAAATAAAAACTAAGAACACCAGTGAAAAAGAATCATTACACACGACCCTACATTTATCACTTCTGTGGCCAAATCAGTTAATTCTGGTTTTCTTTGAAATATGAAAACTGTACTCTACAATGACCTTCTAGAAACATCCCATAAACTGAGACTAGAGTGTGCATAAGCAATCATGGTTATGGGACACACTAGGACTAGACTCTGTATCATTAGCTCCTGGTTAAAGGAGAGGAAATAAAGAATACTTCATCTATAAAAATTAATGTTTTTTTACTATGGTGGCAAAATCTATAATCCTAGCTACTCATTAGATCATGTAAGAGGACCCCAAGTGTAAGGTTATACTGGGCCTGGGTTATAGAGTGAGTGCTAAGGCAGAGTAGCCAATTTAATGAGACTATGTTCCCAAGTGAAAATTTAGAAATGGGTGAGAAATAAATACTCAGTGGTAGAATTCTTATCTAGCAGATAAATGAACTCAAATATTCAAGACCAAAAATTGAGTGAACAGGCAGAGAGAGGGAAACAGAATTTTGTATACCAGAATGAAAGATTAAAAGTTGTACTGAACCCAGAAAACAGATGATGACCACTCTTCAATTATATATGAGTAATCACATATGATTATTGAGAAGAGAATTCAAAGAAGGCAAATGTCTTACTAGAGAAAGAAATTGTCCCTGAGCCTGATGAACTAAATTGAACTTCAAAGACCTATATGATGGAAAGAGAGACCCACCACATGGGTCTTGGGGACTCAACTCTGGTCCGATAAGCTGTTCTCTGATCTTCATACAGGAGTTGTGGCATGTACACCCTGCCACACAAATATATAAGTACATGAATTTAGTAAAAATGCCAAAAATAATAAGAGACAAAATTATTTAATAATTAACATATAGTTGGATATAAGCTGTTAAACAGGAACTTTTGGAAAGAATGCCTAAATGGCTGTGTCTTGGGGTTTTCAGCAGCATTATACTACTCTTCATGTCAAAGTGGTTTACGTTATCTGAATTAGATATTCATATTACCTGGCAAGGGTATGTTGGTTGGCAAATAATTACAGCAACTTTGGAAAAGAAAAGAAGAGAAACAGAAATGAAAAATACAATCAACAGAGTACAGCTTATTTAAATTATTATAATTGATTGTAAAGCTACTGTTAGTCTTTTACAAATGGCCTTCAATGCTGTCTGGTACCTGGGCCTTTTGACATGACATAGCCAGGTGTCAGTTAATGCAATATACTTTATGCAAAATGCTAATGCCATCAAAATGACTGTTAAGTATATCATTTTAATTCTGATATTGAGAGACTATTTTGAGTGACCATTGATGAAATATTGCTAAAACTTCTCTCTGATAAACTGATATGTCAGAAGTGTCAGGACAAACAGGAGAAAGAGAATGTGTAAGCTCAGATAAATACGGAAATATCTCACATTTCTAAGAGCCATAGACTGCAGTGTATTCCACTTATGCTATAAAACTCTCACTCTTAACAAGAGACTGTGGAGTACTTAATTATATCATAGCCTCTCAAGAGGTAAATGATGTGGAAGAACTGGATCCAAGGCAGCCTGAAGACTTCTCATTGCCAATGTGCTTTGTATGATGGTCTGTACAGAAGGCACAAATACCCCCTCTTTATCTTTACTTCTCTATAACACTTCATGCAATATATTTTCCATAAATTAGTTATGAAATATTTGGCTGATCAAGTGTATTAATAAATCAATGTGTCTTGAATGAGGAAAAATGAACAAGAAAAGTATGTTATCACATCTCTAATAAAGCAGGCTCTAGTAAGCCCATTTTTTTTACAACTATGAAACATTTGATTGACTTTATTTCACCCTAGACAAAGGAAAAGAATAACTGAAGCTGAAAATTCCACAGTAATTTCAGAAAAGTTTCAGAGTCCAAGTTCTTTATGAAGTCTACCAATAAAAAGGCATAAGGATTTCAAATAGGAAAACTGATGTGGGCCCCTATAAATGTCTCTGAAAGTAAATAACTCTATTATTATAATTTCGTTCTAATTTCTGCCTCTTTTTTAAAAAAAATAATTAGGCAGATTAGATAGATCAAATAAGGTGGCACACTCCACACACACTATAGAGGTATATTCAGATCCCAGATTCTATCCAAGCAGCCACAAATTCTTCAACCTTTCAGGACTCAGACCCCATCTGTGTGGGCAGAGTAGAAATGGCAGGTTTACAGGTGCACTAACTACTCTTGCACAATTGTGATCAAATACCTGACACACACAACTTGGAGAGACTTGTTTTCACTCAGCTTCAGAGAGCTTGAGTCCAGGATAGTAGAGAAAGCAGGACAAATCAACCCTATCCTTGGTGGTAGCTGCATGAGGCAGATGTTATCAACTGCATGGCAGACCAAGAAATAGGGAATCACACCAGAACTGTGGCTAGAGTAAAACCTCTGAAGACATATCCACAATTACCCACTGCTAGATCAAACATCCTAACAGTTGTACACTGTGGGGCCTGGCAGCTCATTGCTGCAGCCTGGGTCTCTTTCTCTCTGCT
>JADRCD010195569.1:40214-51828 GCA_019843815.1 Montemys delectorum | reverse complement strand
AAAAAAAAAAAAAAGCCTTATATAAAATTATTCAGTCATAGTAAATCAATCCAGAAAATACCAGAAACATTCTTTTTCCTTTCCATCAGGCAAACAGAAATTTTGGTAAAATCTACTTAACTTTCTCCAATAAGAATCCAGGATAAAAAAGGGAGATTGGGCAGCCAGCACTCTCCTTTTAGATTGCCGTCCTAGAGTGACTACTCATTACATTAAATATAGCAGAATATAACAGGTGCCTTTTTTTTTTAAAATGCCACAGTTAAAAATATAAATCTTCCATTTGGGGGCATATCAGAGTGCCTCTATTCTTTCCCTCCTTGGTGCAACATGTTACTCTGAGCAGTAGAGATACGATTACATACTTGCCTTTTATTGTCTTGCAAATTCATTCATAATATGCAAAGCTGAAATAGGAAAAAGATCATGTAATTTCCCTGGTCTTGCCAGAGAATGGACCAGGTGATGGGTATCTACTTTGTGAGCCATCTTCCAGCTCTTTTGCTGCCAGCACATAGCATGCACCCACTCCAGCCCTGTCCAACCCATTTGCTCCGCTCTCAGACTCTTGCCAATGCTCTGTGACCTCAAGAGAGCTAGTTATTATTTATTCTTCAATGGTACCTCATCTGCCCTTAACCAACCTGAAGTCAGGTTAAATACTATGAACCCAGAGCTATTTTTCTTTTTTCTTTTTTTTTCTTAAGATTTATTTATTGTTATATGTAAGTACACTGAAGCTGTCTTCAGACACACCAGAAGAGGGCGTCAGATCTCATTACGGATGGTTGCAAGCCACCATGTGGTTGCTGGGATTTGAACTCAGGACCTCTGGAAGAGCAGTCAGCGCTCTTAACCGCTGAGCCACCTCGCCAGCCCCAAGAGCTATTTTTCTTTATTATAAAGCAAACCCAATATGATGAAACCTGAAGACTCTCTTTGTTTGGTTCATTTTGTCATATTAAAAGAAAGAAAAAAAACTTAATCTGTGTAATTAAGGTTGTAAATTACTCCCAGTCTGTGTATAGCCTTCTGTTCTTCCTCCTTTTCCTATTTGCAATTCCTAATCTAAAATCCTGAATCTTCCAAATATATTTGGTACTAGTAAAATATGTATTATGTATATATGTATATAGACACATATATTTCACTATCTATGCATATTTCCTTTACCTTTCTATTTCAATTTCTCTGAAATCCTAAAGAAGAGGCTCTGGAATACCTCTGTAAAGTTAGCTATGCCTACTCACAGTGATAAATGGAGCTGTAAATAGGGAATTTTGTTGAGAGTTCCCAATAATGAGTAGGAGAAAGGATATTACATTTTGGCTACTGATGTCTTAAACTCAACTGAGGCAAAGTGTTAGGTTGATCAAATGATATGATAATAAATGGTCTGCATAGTTCCAGGTCAGTGACCCTACTTTCCAAACTAATTAGATTGCAAAGGACATGATTGACATTTGAAAATGAGTTTGACATGTAAGCTGCATGGTCATCTCTGAAGTATAGGTAGGCTGTTAACTAAGCTGGCTCTCCAAGGAGTTGAGAAGGCGATGCAATTTTCTTTGGAGGATCTTTACTTCGAGGTGATTGGGTGAAATAATTGAATGCAATTGAAATCTACTTGTTTTGTACATATATATTTATTTATTATGTCCTTAAGCCCTTGTTTACCAGTTAGCATTTACTTGTTTTAATATTAAAAAAGTGATAACATAGGCAATATCAGCCATACTGGAAATAGTCTGTGGAGCTTTTCAGTAGTTTTTGCTTTCTAATTGTGTTTGAATTTATATGAAATGCAAGAATGCAGCTTTGGAAGAAACATGGAAGAGAAAAGGCAATGTGTGTGAATGAAACCCGCAGCTTTCTCCCACGCTTTTCTCCTTATTTCTTTACTTTGTCATCTTCTTCTCTGCTCTCCAAACTCTACTTAGGATTGACCTCAAATATTTGGGGCAGTCTATACGCCATGAACTACAAAATCGTTCATACTATTCAATCCATACGCTGTTCTTACAAAATAGCATTGAAGATGAGCCTGGGAGCATGAGGCGAATGAAACACCAAGGCAAGGACACATTGCAGAGACCCATCCATGTCTTCTCTCAGCTTCTAGAATTTAGGTAGCTGTGTATTTTGTGATCTGTTTTTTTGAACCTAGATTAACATTTCCTTGTCCTATTTCCTATGTTCTCATCATTAGAGGTCTTCATGAATTTAACTCTCGTTTAAAGTGGTGCCCTTAAACTTTGCCTCCCATTTACAGTCATGCACCTCCTCTTTTGACCTCAGAGAAGGTGAATAAGGCAAATAGCATCTAGGTCAAGCTGTGGAAAGAAAGTGTCTAGTTTTGAAGCTCAGTTTTACCTTGAACCTGTTGACTGTGGTGTCTCCTCTGAACCCCTCTGTACCTGTTTCCCCATTTATATTTTGGTAATTGTATGCAATTCACAGACCAATAGTCTGGCTGGCAGGAACAGGAATCCCCATGCATGAAGCAGATAGATTGTTTCTGGTACATAGGACTTATGCTCTACCTGGATCAGATAACACAGATGTTAGAGTCTGATGGACTGCCTCAGCACTCCACACACTCAGCCATGTTGAAGTCCCGGCCTCACTTTCACACAAATAATGCCCTATCCCTAAAGTGTTTTCTATACTGGGTCAGTGCAAGCCCTTCATCTTTGTAATGAGTCACTGTGCATTTGCAATATATTAATTCTTTCATTTGAGCCAGAAAGATATCTCCTAAGTTGTCAATGCTATTTATACGCAATGTAAAAAAAAAAAAAAAAAAAAAAAATCACAACCAAAAGAGCATAGTATCAAAGTGGGTGTGGAGAGCTGGTTTTGAAGTTAGCAGATAATATTATGTTGTACTTTATTCTTAGATTGCTGAATGTAGAACAAACATACATGATGAAGGCTTAAGTAAATATGAGACAGAAACAAAGTATTGCACACCTATAATAAACAAACAGCTTCACAATTGTGGCGTCAGTGGTACCCACAAAGCTAGTTTTAGACAATCCAGGGCTACATCACAGTAAGGCCTTGTCTACCAAAATCAAAAAAAAAAAAAAACAAACCCAAAAACCAAAAACAAACAAACAAAAGAAAAATTGTAAAAATAGAAAAGAAAGTATCCCTTAAATAAAAAAAAAAAACAGAGGCAGCTTTAAAAAAAAAAGTCTATTGATTAAAATTTTCCATTAAAATTGCTTTAAAAAACAAATCCCGTGTATGTTTATTCATGCAAGTAACCAAACCGATTCAACATCCACTGTTGCATATACTAGAGTTGTATGTACTATAGGCCTTCTGCCGCCAGGGACAATTCCAGCAAAGCCAATCCATTCCTGCTGTGGCCCTGCCCTTCTGGGATTGTCTCAATTTTCTCCACTTTTCACAAAGAGGACTGTCCTGCATCTGAAGTAGCTTGGCTGTAAAAAGGTGCGCAAAGACTTACAGGCAAATCTGCCTTTTAAAATGATGTAATCAAGACAGTGGAGAGGTGGCCTAGCAGTTAAGAGCATGGGCTGTTGTTCCACGTGACTTGTGTTCTGTTCATAGCCCACAATTGTGTGGGCTCACCATTGTCTGTAACTCCAGTTTCTGAGAATCCAAGGCCCAATTCTGGCCCCTGGGGAGACCAAGCATAATTCAAGACCAATTGGCTCTGCATAGTGACATATGACCTCAAAGAGTTGAGCTAACTAACCAACTAAATAACTGAACAGTCTGAACTAAAGGCAGTTTACCCAGTGTTCCAACATCACTTCACTGTGAATGGCAACCCACCTGCAGTGGATGCACAGAGTTTCATTTCAGTGAATATGTATCTACTTAAATCCTTTCCTTTTGAGATTTTAGGAGCAGCTATCACATCTGTGCTCTGTATTGGATTTCCTCCTCTAAGAGATTGAATTCTCAAGACTGGTGGGTGGCATCAACTCTGTTGGGCTTTCCCTGGTGCCTGCCATCTTCCAGTTTCCCAAGTATTCATGAGTGGCATGTTGATTTATTTCAAACCATGGTGTCTCAGTCTTCCTTGAAACTAACATCGCTCATATATTCTTCTCAAATGTTCGTTTCTGCCGCAGAGAGAAAAAAGGACTTTTGTGGGAAGACAGCACATTTTACTTAAAGGTTATTAAATTAGTAGATTTCTTCCTGTTTTGTATAATTAAATATTTTCATACATTCTTAAATTTTCTGATTGCATCACCCAGGTGGAGAGTTTTAAGACTAAATGTGTAAGATTCTTGACCTTTGAAATAATTATAGTGTAATTTAGTATCATCTAATATTCAAATTGCCAAGGGTTTTCATTAGTCTTGAAGACACTATTTTTTTCATAGAGATGGTAAATGCTAATATGTTCTACGTGTGCCAGTTATAGCTATATATTTTTTTTTGTAAAAATTAGGCTCCAACAAAAATATTGCTAAAGAATTTCTATTCTCTTTAGGGATGTTTGGCAATTTATTTGCTCTCCACACTTGAAACTCAAGAGTCAATATCTATAAGAGGTACACATTGGGTTTCAGCATCTCACTGAACATCAGTGCTTGGAAAGACGGTGAAAAGCACTAGCTCTGGAGCAATAGCTAGAGATAGCTCAAGTGTCATCATCTGGAAGTGGTGTAGGCTGATGTGTAGAACATATATTTTGGAACCCATTCACCTGAGTTTGCTTATATCAGCTCTACCCTTGACAATTATTCATCTGAGGGTGGGTTAGCAGCCTGTTTGTCCTGCAGTATCTTATCTGGAATAAGGGGTTCTTATACATACCTGTGTCCTAGGATTATTATAAGTACTCAGTGAGGTTGAGCAGCTTTGGGGTCATCATTACTGAGGTGTATGTGCTTTGTGGCTGGAAGGTATGCTTCTTGGAAAAGGGGCTAGGTGGGGACTTTAAAAGATAAGGTAGAATTGAGTTACATGGTTGAAGGGAAGACTGTCCTAGTTTTTTTTTTTTTTTTTTTTGCCATGATCAAAGATCAAATACTCTGAGAAAAGCAACTTAAGGGGAAAAGGGTTTATTTTCGCTCACAATTTAAAATTAGAGTCCATCATAGCAAGGAAGTCAAGGCAGCCGGAACTTTAAAAAGTCAAGCCACATCAATAGTCAAGGCCAAAGAGGCCTGAACGCATGCTTGCTTAACATTCAGCTCGTTTCCTCTACCACTATACTATTTAGAACGCAAACCCAGGGAATGTTGTTGCCCACGTGGACTCAGTTTTCCCACATCTACTAATGTAATCAAGACTATCCTCCGCCTACTGGCCCTTCTGATCTAAACATTTCCTCGTGAAGACTCTCTTGTGAGGTCATTTTATACTGTGTCAAGCTAACAGTTTAAAATAGCCATCAAATGGGAGGAGGCATGAGAAGGGTTCAAGGAGCCTTATGAATTAGTATTGTGTTCAGATTACATGGATAATTTCATCTTGTGGATAAGCTGACATAGGAGGGATGATACTGAGTGACTAGGAAGAGGTCTTCCTATTCAGGATGTCTTTTCTGAAGATGGATCCCCATTCTATGACTTACTGACGGACATCGTTGTGTCAGCTACATTAATTCCTGTTGTATTTTCATTCCATTGTTCAGAACTCCCTTGGTCGTTCTTGTATATGCTTAGGCACCTTCTTACTTGGCGCCCACACTGCAGTCTGCTCACAACCCTTCTGCTCTTTCGTGATGAACTGTGACTGTAATTCAGAGAGTAAGAGGTTGAAGACATGTTGAATTTCAGAATCTAAGAGACTCCAGTCAAGTTCTCTGGATCTGTGGAAGGATTAATGCCCAATCTCTGTGTTTTTTTCTTCTGTCGCCTTTCTTTACACTGTTCAATGAGATTCTGACTCTGTGATCTTCTCTTTGCTCCTTTTTAAATTCTTCCTCTTCCTTCTTTTCTGTGCATTTTCCTGGGCATTCATTTGTTTTTTGTTTGTTTGTTTTGTTTCTTTTGTTTGTTTGTTTTTAATAATATCCTAGAGGGGTGAGCATCCTCTTGCCAACCACAAGTCCTCCAGAAAACTGCTGCCAGCTTTACCAGCTTATTATTATTATTATTATTATTATTATTATTATTAATTATATTCTGTATAGTTTTAGAGGACTTACACATCGAAAATTTAAAAACCTGGTGTAAAGTGTCAACATTTAGGTTAAGTTACTCATTCTAAATTTTATAACACTATAAAAGCTTTGTTTTTCCCCATGAAAAGATTTTGTCTATAACTGTAGATGTAGCAGGCCAGTATCTTGGTATAGATGGATAATAATCAGAATACACGGTGTCAGTACAGTGTTCCAATTGGAGCTTACAGAGACACATTTTTGACGACCTGGGGAAAATATGTCATGTCATTCCTCAAAGTACTTAATTTGCCTTGGTAACATTTTGATTGCTTGTGTTCTGTTTTCTCATGCACAGTGTTTTCCAGTGCATGGCAGAATACCACTCAGCATGAGTGGTTTAAAATCGTGCTTTCTAGTACAATATTTGCCAATACTCTAAAGAATAGGAACACACTGCACATTCAGTGCACTAAATAGAACAGCAAGTACTGTGTGTGTGTGTGTGTTGTAAAGTAAGTCATTATGTTTTATTTACTTGAAATAAATAAATGTTTCAAAATTATAACAATTATCAGTAATGTTACAACAAATAAATATCCAAATAAATTTATTTAGAATTTAGGAAAAGTAGAAAAGATTTTACAAAGTTTTGAAACATGAAAGCACACACATACACCAACACAGAAATTTTGAAGACATGCCTCAGTTCTCAGAGTCCACCCATTAGCCTTTTGTTAAAATAGTCAACATCTTTGTAAGGTGTCTGGAATGGTGTTAAAAGCTGTCAGCTAAGTATGAACTCCACCACTGGAATTTCTGGCTTTTGGTTTTGTAGTCAATTTGTGTCCGGCAACTGATCTAACCATTTAAATTAGCTCAGCATCCATTCAGGAGGTGGGTGGGGAGGAAATCAAACAATGGGGATACAGATAGATTGGCCAGGAAGCTTTAGGGTGTGGAGTGCTTGGGAGAAGAGGCTATTCAGAGCCAATTGAAATGGAATGAACTGAGTAGACCTGTGACCCAGTTTGCATACATGCTTTTTAGCATATTTTTTAGTATGGTTGTTTAAAACTCTAGGGGTATATGTGTGTGTGTGTGTGTGTGTGTGTGTGTGTGTGTGTGTGTGTGTTTTTACTTTTTGCTTTCTTCTGTTTTGAGACCAATTTGTACTCTATAGGAAAAGTGGGCAAGAATATAGAAAGGTCTATTCTGAAACACAAGTTGTGCCATGTGTGGATAGTAGAAGCCCTGGAGTTTTATTGCATAGGTTTTAGATAGGTGGACAGGACTTGGTCTTGGTCTGGGGCTACCTCTAAGTAGAACAGGAACAGAAGTCACATGCTCATTCTAAGAAGGCCTGCGATTACTTTCTTAGTTCTAGTCATTGGGAAAAATGACTAGAAATTACAAAATCAAGAGGAATAGCCGAATGCAATTGGCAGCTGGCTATGGCTCATCTTATAGGGGATCAATCTGAAATAATTCAAGTGGGAAGTTTCAAAATACAACTGGAAACATATTTATGAGATTTGAGAGAAATTTTAGGACTAAGGAGGCCTACTAATATTTATTCTCACTAGAGGATATGTGAAACTGTGAGTGAGTGAATGGTCTGTTCTTAAATAGAGTTTTCCAAGTGAAGGTCAGATGGTCGAGATCAGATCCCTGGAGGCTGGCCAATTTGGTGGCAGAGGTGTATAAGTGCTAGCATCTTAGAAGACAAACACAGAGTGATGTCAGACTTTTTCCAGATACAAAATCAGATGGTAAACATGTCTGAATGATGCCACACTGACAAAGTAGCCAGGAAGAATTCAGAGTCAGAGAGAAGCGGAAGACCATTTCGTTGGGAGGAACTAAGAAAGGTGAGAATACAAACTCTGTAGCCTGTTTGTCAGTTGTACAGAGAACAAAGGCTCTAAGAATATGACGGTGACCATATCTGGTTGTACCAAGTTTTGTTTGCAGATAAAATAAGATTATCCCCCAAATAACACATTTAGTAACTAGGAAAACACAAAGTAGGACTCTTGTAACACACACACACACACACACACACACACACACACACACACACAAGTAAAAACAAAAACAAAAGAAAAATATCCAAAACAAAATAACAAACAAAAAAGGTTGGGTCTGAAGTGCATATGGAGGGAACTGATTTTCTTGAGTTTATTTTGTTTTTTGTTTTGTTTTTTTTTTTCCCCCGAGATGGGAAAGATTTGAATATGTTTGCATTTGGATGAAAAAGACCCATGAGGTAGAAAAGGTTGAAGATATGAGAAGTTAATGATCATGGCTTTTGTACAAACCAGCATGTAGTTTCCTTAGAGTTTAGATCTTGAGTTCCATACTCTAGACTAAATGAATATACAAACAGTTTGAAACCAAGATCATTGAGCAGCCAGACAAGCATTCGATGAGGCACTGACCTGACTCAGGGGCTCTGCTCTGTATGTGATATCTGCTTGGTGAATCCTACAAGTGCTCTGAGTAACTTTTATGAAATGACATGAGATGAAGCTTGGTGGATTAAAAAGCTCCTCTTCTCAAGCCCACACTCCTGTTTTAAAATACCAACACCATTTGAACAGAAGGCATTCAAAGGGTCATGTGATTATGAGTCTCACATTCCTGACTTCTGTGTCTTGGTCCATAGTTCCATGGGACTTGGTTATTTCTCGTAAGCAACATACACGAGGCCCTGAATTCAATTTAGTCACAGTTTTACAGAAATAATAGTTAACAATAAAACAAGGCACAAAGTGGTGAACAAAAGTTATGGCATTAGAACATATGTATAAGAGGGATGAGTCAGGAAGCCACTGAAGTTTAGACAAATAGAACTCAATATGATGATTTGAATATATGTTTAAAGATGTTGTATGATCCTATTCCTGGGGAGGCATGAACAATTGTTACTCATCCCAGATAGGGAATTAATAACAAACCAAAGCCCAAGTTAGTGAATATATGTGAGGGATTACTTTTAGTAGAAATTCCTTAAAAGCAGCTGTACTACTGAAGCCCATCCCAGCACGACAGGAGACAGATCACAGTAGAGGTCTTGAGCATACTCTACAACACATAAACGGCTGAAGAGTTTCTCTCAAGAGGATCCTTTCCAGGCAGTTCAGTTTGGGTTCTGCCTCCTCTACTTAGCTTAGATGCTCTCTGCTTCTTCAGGCAGCTCAGCTTGCCTGAGATTGTTTCTCAGCAGTCCCTACAGCTTACATACACTTGGGAAGGAGGGTCCTGGTGAATCTAGTCAGTTTCAAAGTCTTCCCGAATCTATTGAGTTGTTTATACCTTGAGTTTTAGGATCTTCCTTGAGGTGTGGGTATTTTAATCTTGAAGAAACATGTTATACAGGAAAGCAAAAGTGTGATTTAGTATGGTCTACTTTTCATACATTAACATCATAGCATAGATTTGAAGAGGGTGAGATTTAAACTATAATTGTGAATTGTAACTAATTGTGACTGTGTCCTATACAGTTACTGATCACGTTTAGTTTAATGGATTAATTTGAGAATCAGATAAAAGTTGTTTCTTTTTTTTTTTCTAAGACTTAAGGAAAGGAAAAAAGATCTTGTTAGTTCTTGTGGCATTCTTGAGGTAACTAAAAATGTTAGGTACATGTAGATATCTTATTTAAAAATCAAGATTTTCTAAGAACTGAACTGATGGTAGGATTTAATGAACCACTGTGGCCAGTTTTAATTTTGAAACAGGAAGTCTGGAGTAGGTATTGGAGCATGTGCTGACACGATCTAGATTTACTTCTTTTAAACATCACCTTGTCTTATCTGATGAGTATAGGTTACTAGTACAAAAAAAGCCAAAGAAAGGCTTTTTATAAGAGTTCTTGCCATGATTCAGAGGGTAAGTGATGAGTTAGCACCTGTATAGCATTTCTGGAGGCCATGAGATGTAGTTGCATGTGGATACACACTGACTGTAGAATACACTTTGGCCAAGAAAATACCGTGTCAACAGGAACGATAAAAGGATTAAAGGGTGACTCCCATTGTTTCGGCCAGAGGAAGAATGAGATTGCCACTAACTAAATGTGATACTAGAGATAGAAGACAGTTTGTTTTTTTGGTGTTGTTGGATTTGAGTTCCCATAATTTATATGACTGGTGGTTTCCAACGTGTGATAGTTTAGGAAGATGGAGTTCAGAAGAAAGGCCTGCAGTTTAAGATATTTTCTATGGGACATGAGAGTGTAGTGTATATAATGCCTGAATCATCATGCTGTAAGATGATGGGACCAGGGAACAGACTATAAGTGTGGGGTTTGTTATGATTCATTTTGTCCAAAGAGCCAGCATCCTTTGGACACTTTCCATATAAGTCTAAAATGAATTCTGCCAAGAAGGAAAAGGACAGAAATATCTCAAGAACACAGCCTTGAGCGGCTACTTCATTATGTAGAAGACAGCTTATGAAGAAGAACTGGGGAGAAAAGTACAGTTTAGTAGACATTTATCAGCAAATAATAGAGACTCATTTTGGCATCAAAATGAAGAAAATGTTTTAAAACGGAATAAGTATTTACATGTCACATGTAACAGAAAGTCCAATAGGATGAATGAGACTTATTCATGGAGGGCATCAGTGCTTTTTATGGGTGGCTCTTCTTGTTGCTAGGCCAACAGACCTGACAAAAGCAATTAAGCACTGGTTTCTTTTGGCTCACAGTTTAAGGGTACATTCTGTGAAGGTGCATGATGATGAAGCTATGTGAGTGTGTCTGGGGGATTCATAACATTGCACTGTGCTGTAAGCATGTGTGCACATGTGTGTGCGTGCATGTGTGTGTGTGTGTGTGTGTGTGTGTGTGTGTATACACTATCAGAGTTTAGATCATTACAAAAAGAATGGTTATGTTTTGAGAGCAGAGAAGTTATGCTGTGACAGGAATGCGTGGTAGGTGGGCATATTACATCTTCAGTCAGCAATATAAAAGCTTAATGCTGGTGCTCAGCTAATTTTCCCCTGTATTCACCTCAGGATTTCACTCCATTAGTGGGCTGTCCACATTGACTATGAGTCTTCTCTGCTCATATAAACCTTTCTGGAAACATCCTCATAGGTACAATCAGAAGTGTATTTTTTCAGTCATTCTAAATCCACTCAAATTGACAGTGAAGATTAATCACCATCAAAGTGATATTCATAGTTTTGGTTTCTTTTGGGGGCAGTGTGCATGTCTTGTGGATTCTAGACAGAAAAATAAAAGGCTGAAGATTAGTTACTTCTTCCCAAGGATATTTCTTAAAGAAACATAGTAAAAGAACTGGAGGCTAGAGATGAACGTTTTAGGAATAGAATGTATTGATTGACAAAGTCATTTAATAAAGGGAGACATTGATGATGCATAGTGTTGAGACTGGGAGAGTCTCAACGTTATGAGGGGAGGAGGATCATAACACACTGTTTTGCTTCTCTCTCTCTCTCTCTCTCTCTCTCTCTCTCTCTCTCTCTCTCTCTCTCTCT
>JADRCD010195569.1:0-31024 GCA_019843815.1 Montemys delectorum | reverse complement strand
CACCTCCACCATCACCTCCACCATCACCTCCACCACCACCACCACCAATCACACTGCTGGTCCTTAGCAGGTGCCACCGGTGAGTTCCTTACTTGTTTAGTGTGTGCATCATGTCCCCCGAGGACAATGACGTTCTATCAAATTTGTCATCTTGAATAGGGACGATTCAGGAAGCACTTGCTGTAATTTGTAATTACTGATATTTTAGCCACTCTCAACTCAGATAATTGATGTAACTTTACATGTAAAAGGTACTGAAATGGCTGGAGGCAGCAAGATGGCTCAAGTCCTAAAGGTGGGTTGTGGTGACCTGAGTTTAACCCCCAGAACCCACATGCTAAAAGGAGGGAACTATCCCAAAAAGTTGTCCTCTGACCTCCATTCACACTGTGCCAAAAACAAAAAAAGAAGAGCCTTTACTCAAATGCATATTGTATATTATATTCAGTAAATAAAAAATAAAAATGTAGCGATTCATAGAGATGTATCTAACACCTGAAGTGCCGTTGCCTCTTGATTTCTGTGTTAAACGTCTATGAAATAATAATTCCTCTGATATAGATTTACAGTCTTCCTAGACTGTAAAATGACCCTTCAGAAAGACTTCTTGGACCAGTGCCGTAGTGGAGACCAAGTTATGGATCAAATCTGGCAGAGTTCGGAATACTTAGTGCATTAGCTCTGTACAATGCTGGCAACAGAAGAAAGAATGGGGTGGAGGATATGGGGCGTGGGGGGAGAAATGCAAGGCCAGCCAGGCTATCTGCCTGTGACCTACAGTAACCTCTTCCTCCATTGGATCAGCTGGGTTCCAGGACTTGAATATGGGGCAGGGAAGACCCTAAGGAGTCCCTCGGTGGGCGCAGGAGAGCAGGTTTTTTTTTTCTTTCTAATATTCTTCTGAATTTATTGAGGAGCAAGATGATAATAAAGAAATTGTTCATTTCCCCAAAGTCAGCTCTGCATGGAAAATCTAACTCTTCTCTAACTTTCTTTTTTAAAAAAAAACCTCCTGACCTAGCTCACTTTCCTCTCCATTAGGAAAATGTTGCCTCTGTTTTCTAGCCATGGCCCAGAGCCCTAGGGACTGCCATGTGCCAGAGGCTCTGTGTAGGCTGTGACCTCCAGGCCTGTTTCTCAGGCAGGTGGTCAGTCAAAGGCTGGGGGCCAGGAGTGCTGCACAGCCCCCGTCTTGAGTCAGACATTTGCCTGGAGCTGAGCTACTGTGCAGAATTCATAAATATGCCTCACGCACCCACACTACATACACTTGAAAAGCAGAACTCCCTGGGAGATGCTTGTGTCAGGCCCCACCAGCTGGGTTTTTTGCGAAGGGTAGACATTCAGCCATTGTAGCTGCAACTCAGGATAAGTCAAAGGTACTTTTCCATTTTCTATTAAGAAACAACAAATGCAGGGATGCAATTTCTGAGGTCAGTGATACAATATCTGACATCAGGAATGCGCACCCATGTCAGACCCCCACCCTTGTGTAGTGTGTACCACCACTCAGCAGATAGATGGGCAGGTAACTGGGAACTCTTTACCCTGACGGTAAAACTGATCTCAAAGCGGTGTTCGCAAACACTAATGGTGCATCCCTCTGCAAGATCCAAGATCCAGCGTTTGCTTGCCAAGGGCTAATGGACCTTTTTGCTTCTCACCATCTCGTTTACATGCTAGTTACCAAGAAAGGAAAGTATGTTTGAGCACTTTAAGTCATAGGAAACTATATTACAGATTAGTCAAGATAAGAGGCATATACATCTTTCTTCACTCAAAAAATGGGTTGTGGGTGATTCTGAGAATTCTCTGCTTTCTGCCTGTTCCTGTATTCCACTTCCTGTGTCGGGTATCTTTGTTCCAAGAAATTAAGAGTACCTGTCATACCACATCTTATGAGGAAGAAATGAAAGGAGGAAGACTTGTCTGTCATAGACCTGAGTCTCTCTCTCTCTCTCTCTCTCTTTCTCTCTCTCTCTCTCTCTCTCTCTTTCTCTCTCTGGATTTTTCAAGACAGGGTTTCTCTGTATAGCCCTGGCTATCCTGGAACTCACTCTGTAGACCAGGCTGGCCTTGAACTCAGAAATCCACCTGCCTCTACCTCCCAAGTGCTGGGATTAAAAGCGTGTGCCACACTTGGTCATCTCTTTGCTCTAGCAAACTGTCTCTCTGATGTCAATATTTCCTAGTAAATTTGGCAACATACTGATCAGATAAATCAATCTGGGATACTTTCATTATAAGCTGGCAGTTCTACCCGAACAGAACCTTCAGTTTCATTTTCAACAGAGCTCCTAAGATCGGTCACAGAAAATTTTCCCTGTGGCTAAGGGTCTATTTATGGTTTGGGTTGTTACCTTAGGCATGGGGTGTGGCTGCAGCACAGGCTTACCAGTAGTGACTTTGGCTTGGGACTGTGACAGCAGTAATTCCTAAGAGTATGTTTTTCTTTTATTTGCTGATGCTTTTAAAGTCAAAAGTCCTGCTAACGATCTCTTTTGATGTGTTCTTCTAAGCTCTTTCCTGCTGTCCTGTTTCTTTGTTTTTCCTAAAGTTACAGTAGCTGTCAGTCTTTACTGAGAGTCCTCTCAGTACACTGAATTGCACAACTCTTGCTTGGCCCAGTTTAGGCTAGGCATCCTTCCCAGAACCCAGTTGGCTTCTTAAAGGTTAAACAGTTTTGGTAAAAACTGCAAATCATGACTAAATAAAACCCATAAAAACTGAAAACCTCAAGGACCCAAGGAAAAGGATTTTTTTTTTTTTTTGATAGTGAAGCACACACAGGCAGAGAGAGCTCATCTTTTTAAAACTTTTGTTTCTCTACTCTTCTTCCCAAATTTGGTTTCTTTATTTTGTATTTTTTTTGTTTAGTTTTATTTTTTCTTTTCTTTTCTTCCTTTCTTTTTCCTTTCTTTCCTTTTTTGTTTAGACAGAGCCTCTCTGTATAGCCCAGCCTGGCCTCAAATTCATGATGGCCCTTCCTTGGCATTATAATGTATGCTACCTCATCTTCCTTTTTTTTTTTGCTGTTGATTTTGTTTGTTAGTTTGAGGCATTGTTCTCCTAAAGCCAAGGCTGCTCTGGAAATCTTGCCTCTAGCTCCCAAGCGTGGCACTTGCTGGCATGCTCTACCACACTGACATGACAATCCTTACAACCCATCTTTGCTTCACGTTTCTCCACCACCTTAAAGTCTCCCCGTGTAATGTAGCCATGCTGGCCTAGCACTCATTGCCACCCACCTACCCCAGTCTCCTAAGTACTAGGGTTACAGGCAAGGACCCTGCTATGTTTGGCCCAACTTTCTAGTTATAATGTTCAAGGGGACCAACGTTCTTTTCCTCTTTGTATTTGACAGACTTCTCACACACAAATAGTTCTTCCTGTGGCACATTTTATGACTCATATATAAGGAATCTCTATACCTAAGCAGTGTTCTAGTGTTTAGGAGTACACAGTGAAATGGATACTGTTTAGAAATGTTCTTTCTCAGTCTTGAAATTAAAACATTCTACCTAGCATAGATTAGAAATTAAATTAGAAATTAAAAATTAGGAATATTCTCAGTGAAATAGTCTTGAAATTGGTCAGTGTGGGCAAGTGTGTAAAGATTCATTAAATAGGGAGGAAATACTGCCAATTAAATAGTATGTTAGTTTTGAAACAGTTTCTCACTCTGTAGCATGGAATGGCCTCTAACTCATAATCTTCCCTATGGTAAGTGGTGGGATTACAGGCCTTCAGCATGCCATGGAAACTTCAACACTATTTTCTTAACGATAAAGTAGTTCTTCTCTACAAACTTTTCATGTTTTACAAATCACAATGATAATATCCTGAAAAATCTCAATGAACAAAAAAAAAATATCAAATGGAAACTGCGGTGAAGAGGTACAAGAAGAATTGTCAGAAGATCCCACCCCAAGATGCTCTATAAACGAGGAACCTTGGAAGGCCATAAGCTTCACAGTCTTTACAATGTGTATGGTCTTCCGGTTCAGTCTCCAGACTTCCACAGTCAGAACACTCACATCCACTCACCATTATTCTTTAGATGTTTTTGTTGGAAATGTTTGGATATTCCCAAAAGTCCACATATTAGAGGAAGATGGGGAGCGCTAAGTTCTTCACCACCCCCATCTCTTTTTACTTTCTGCATGAGCATCGTGTGGGGGTGGGTTTGGAATTGGAGAAAGGACAGGGATGTGCTGCTAGTCTTGAGCACCACCAACAGCTCTGTAGTTTATCCGCTGAATGTTCTGACCCCTCGCCCTCATGATAGTGAGTGGGGGGAGATGGCCTTTGTGCTTCGACCTTTATTTCAGCCACCCTCCAAGTTCTCCACTGCAGACAAACTGACATGTTCCAGGAGCTGAGAAAATGATGGGATGCCTAGTGATAGGTTTGTGGAAGTGAAACGTTACCGCTTGCTTTTCCTCACCAGAAACACTTAGAACAGCGGTGATGGAATAGTCCTGTCAGATCACACCTGCTTACAGAACAGCAGCATGACAAAGCGAGGAATGCTTTTCTCTATTACAGCAGGCCAACCACATCAACAACCTTGGTTTCTGTCAGGAGACTCTCTTTATGCTTTGGTTTTCACATAATCTGCTGAAACTCTATTGAAGGTTGGTAGTGTTGCTTGGGGTAGAGCACTTGCCCAGCCACCATGAAGTTGTGGGTTTGATCCTCAGGACAGTACAACTTACATTGTACAATATGTAAAAAGTATAAATATTCTTGATCTTGACACATGTCTCAAGCATTAAGCACATGGTTCTACGACATGTGTTAAGAACTTGAGAAATAAGTATTTCCACCAGTTAGTCCTTTCATTTGTCATAATTTTTTTAAAAAAGAATTTTGAAGCATATGTAATAAATATATTAGATGACTGTTTGATTTTTTTCTTCCCATCAGTTTATGAAATATGGTGAATGTTATTTAGGAAGGCATGAAGAAATGGTAGAGATTGAATGACTTTGCCACCATCAAGAAATAGGAAACCTACTCTTTCATTCTTGATGTTTCCTATCTCTTTTGTTAGAAGTAGTTAAAACTAGTAATTATAGTTGGACCCAACTAGAGAGTCTCACGGTTGGTCTGTAAATGTTTTTATGACAGAAAGAGAGAAGAGATAGAGGCGGGGCTAGGGGGAAGCGAGAGGGGGAGGAGGAGGGAGAAGGAAAGGGAGAGAGATATTGAGTTGATTAGAAAAGACAACATGTAGAACATGGTTTAATGGA
This sequence comes from Montemys delectorum, assembly GCA_019843815.1. Taxonomy (NCBI): domain Eukaryota; kingdom Metazoa; phylum Chordata; class Mammalia; order Rodentia; family Muridae; genus Montemys; species Montemys delectorum. Next base: position 25,769 of record JADRCD010195569.1, on the reverse strand, counting down.
CTCTAGTTTAAGTTCTGAATTAATGATACATTAATGATGATTAATGATCATCTAATATCTCCTATTTGCTCTTTCCAGTCTTGACACCTGTGTGTGGAACATATGAATAAACTTTCTATTTAGTAAATTCATTTTTGCACACTTGTTCCAGAGAGCAGTAGGTTGTAGGAACAATTGATAAGATACACAGAAAAGGGATTCTTGGGATCAAGAGCCGTGACACAGTGAGTCAGCATGGTAATGCCATGCACAGACACATATAATCATAGCTCGTTTTCTAGGCCAGTTTCTTCCATTGAGTGATGACTCATCTAGAATTGAACTTGAGCTTCTTGTTGTACATCTAGCTCACAACCAACAACAGGAGTGTAGGGGTGAGTATCATTTGAGTTGTAACTTGGACCAGATTTTACCCAGTCTCTGGATAACATGTGTATTTTGTGTCTCTTCTTTCTCTCCCTATGTGGTCCCCTCTGACCTGGGAATGAAGACTGTTGTGTCCACTGTATCCTGGCATGCTTGTTCTGTGAATTCCTGACCCTCTGCAACATTGTCCTGGGACAAGCTTCGTGTGGCATCTGCACCTCTGAAGCCTGCTGCTGTTGCTGTGGCGATGAGATGGGCGATGACTGTAGCTGCCCCTGTGACATGGACTGCGGCATCATGGATGCCTGTTGTGAATCCTCAGACTGTTTAGAGATCTGCATGGAATGCTGTGGCATCTGTTTTCCTTCATAAAGATTTATCTCTTGTTTGTCCTAAAACTGGAGACAACGTTGCAATCTTTCTTGTAGGGGAAAGAAAAGCCCATGGTAAGACTCCCAGGAAGCAACTCAGTATTTGCACTGTTTAACTCATTCCTTTTAAGTAATCTCTGAAATTCTTCCTCTTTCACCAGATATGTGTGGTTTAATATGTGAAGTTTTAACTGACTAACTGGCTTTGAAAGCGTCTTCATAGATGATAATTGGAAGACATTTTGACACACACAGCCTACAACATTAAATGTCTTCTTTCTCTTGACATGCTTGTTTTCCCTCACCATTCTGAGCAGCTCTTTGCTCTAAATACAACATTGCTCAGTATGTACTTAAACCAGTTCACTTTGGTTTTTTATCTATTAGAGGTTAACAGCAAACATTTTTTTTTTATTCTAAGTAAGCACAAACATTGGGCAGAGCCGTAAACAGTTGTGGGACTCTCCATGTTGGTCTCCTCTGGGCTCTCCACCTCTCTTCTTCTGCCAGAGCGCACTGCACTGAGGGAGATTCGTGTTGTTCTCATCCAGAGCAGCAGGGAGCATACTGGAGGAGAGCCAGAGGGGAGCTGTAAAGAAGGAACCAGGTCCCAAAGCATGCTGGCTCCAGGACTGTAAAGGCGGGAGGCCGGAGGAACATCCAGAAGTGAATGACTGGTTACTGAAGAAGGTCTACAGGAGGATATGTGAGGCATTGTAGAGGCACTAGGATGAGCTATTTAAATTTAGGAAAAAGTTTAAGATGGACAGCCTGGGCTATCTGCGCTCTGAACAAGTGAAAAGGATTTGCCTTTATTGTACATTACAGCAACACAGCTTTCTTAGAACTATAAAATCTAAACTAATGCAAATATGCACTTTTCTACACATAATTTAAGTGTTATAAATTTTAATGAAAACATAATACCTTGTTAACATAACTATATTTTACCAAAAAAAAATGTAGAACACTTTTTAACAACGTTCATTTAAATGAGTTTTTTTTTTTTTTAAGATTAAAAATTCCCAGTATTCATTGGGGTTTTTCCAAACCTGGCTTGTATTTGGAAAGATTCAGTTCTTTAGCATGCAGAGGTTGGGGGAGGGGGGCGTCTATTTATTTTCATTGGCTTGTAGTTCTAGCCTTGTTGTATTTCATAAATATGTAAGTTTTGGATCCACTACAGGAGGAACTCAGATGTCCACCACCGTCACCAGATATCAGGATTCCAACTGTGTGTGAAATTATGCCAAGTGACAGGTTATAAAGATCCTAAAGTAGGAAGAAGGGAGGCTGCAATGAGACTAATTCTAAAGTGATGGAGTCAGCTCATGTGGAAGGGAGGGAGAGTTCAGGTTCATACACATCCTCCCATGTTTTTTGTTTGTTTGTTCATTTGTTTGTTTTTCTCTCCAGATTTAAATTTTGGTTAAATTGACTAATTCCTTATAGGCTCTTGCGAGTTGTTAGTGGTTCTTTCTAGTTCCGGATGAATAGTTGATTATTAGAAATAGTGCTTTTGGGGGAAGCCTTTAGCCAGACTAGACCTTTAGGAGACCTGAACATTTTTTTTTACATGAAAAATGGCAATATCGCCAGTGTCTTTCCTTTGAAAATTAGCCTAGCTTATAATTAAATTATTATTTTAAATATTCTTTGAAAAAAAAAACCAAGTGCGTCTCCTTTTTAGTGCAATTTACACGTGCATATACTTTAAATACGATGCTAATGTACAGCTGCCTTCTTCCTCGTCTTGTAAACAGAAGCTTTGATTCAAATATAATAGCAACTTTAGTATTTCCATATACCCAATGTTAACTTGTGCTTATATCGTAGGGTGAAGAAGAGCCATCTGTTTATGGATAAGCCTCCTAATGATTGTTAAAATATTTGCCTCGTTATCCTGTAAAACTGTTTAACCAAGAGGCTTGTCTGATGCTTGAATATATCTTGCTATGATTTGCAATGAAAATGTTAGTGCATTAGAAATGTTTTTCTGTAATAGAGAGCATTAGTGAATACCAGAATTTAATTTCCATACTTGTACGTGTAGGACTTTTCTTCAGCTCTCTACTCCAGGCAAGCCATTCCTTAAGGCATCTTGTATAATTCAAAAGAAAAATAGGCAAATGTGAAAACAGTTTTAGCATATTTTAGAATTTTGGTATGTAAAGTGTTTTGTTAAATCTTATGGCCGTCAAGACTAATTGCTATAGTTTACACCTAGACATTCCGACTCTTTTTAAATGTGGCATATTTTCAAACTGGATCCTGGCTATTTTAAAATTAAAAAGAAATATGACTACTTATTGTGCTTTAAGATTCTTTTGTATCTAATTTATATATTAGTTGCTTTATATTTAAATAACTTCAACAATATTTTAAAATTCGGAGATTTTTACTACCCTTTTATACGTCTTCCTGAAAAATTTCCTAGTCTCTCTTTCCATGTCTCTGTCTAGAGCACAAGACTCATGCCTGCTAATGAACTGAGAAATATATGGAAATCATTTGTCTGCAAGTCATTGCTGCCCTATGATACCAAAATGCAGTGTTATTTTAAATATTCACAGCGTGTAAAAATACAAGCTTTTCTTCTCACTCTTTCTTCCTTCTTTACCTCTGCCGTCCCTCTTCGGTCCTTACCATCTCCCTTCTTTTTTTTCCTTCCACCTCTTCTGTCATTCCCTCTTCACGTACTTCACTCCCTTGTAACAGTATTCAGAGATGGCTTGCACCTCACTGTATAATCTCAGGGTAACACCAAACTCACCTCAGTTGCCCTGCTCAGCCACCCCAAAACAGGAATTAGTCATGAACAACGCACTAGTTTTTACCTCTTTGAGTTGGTTGGTTGCCTTGATTTACTTAAAGGAATCCATTTCAGTTTAGGAAACTACAAAAACTGTTTTGTATCTGCTGGCACTGAGTAGCAAGCACAAGTGTTCCAAGTCATAAAGTTGGGTGTTACATTTAGTGAACTTTGCATCCAATTCCATTCTCAGAACTCTTTCTACCTAAGACAGCAATGGCAAATACAATAGTGTAACTATTCATGAGAAGTTTTTTGGTTTTCATTTTTTTGTTTGTTTGTTTTTCTGGTTTTGTTGTTGTCTGTTTTTTAAGAAAAAATAACTTTATTCTCTGGCTTCACAGTGACTTTCTATAACCATTTTCCTCATCTGAAATACTGATGTCTGAATAGCCAAGGCAACCTTGTATAATAATTTACCATTATCTGTCCATAAAATCTCCATCCTCTAGACTCTGAAATTCTATCCATCATATCACTCCCTAACAAAGCCAAGGCTCCATCCAAAGAATGGCTTGCCTTCTACAATGCCACTTACTGTTTATGTCTTTCTATCCTAATCAATCATTTACGAATAATGATATTTAGTAATAGTAGCATTACTACTAAGATTATTTTTAGCTTAACACTATCCAGAACTTTCCTCCCTTTCAGTTACTTGTGATTTGTAGGTCCATAGGACTAAGGTTTTATCAAATGTTATTTTCCCCTCTTATGCTAATGCAGTAGTAACATACTGATTTTTTGAAACAACGGGTCACATATTGCAAGGATTTCCTCTACATCTCCTTATGTTTTTAACCTTGTACTTGTTATTGCTGGGCAGTCCTTGCAGTGTTCGTCTCTATGAGCGTTTTTTTATGTGCCTGACTTGACACTAGGTATCCCAAGGAAATGGCTTAATGTTCAGGAAGTTCCGACCCGAGGAGGAAGATTGACATCTCCAGAGAGGAACTGATAACCCTACCACTGAGGCCACTATTGTTGCTTAACTCTATAAGATTATTATTAGAGGTTTGGCTTTAAATAGAAAAGAGTTATGGGAACAGAATGGCATTGTGATAAAGCCCTAATATGAAAGTTGGTTTAATAGAAATGATCACCACTGATTACTCAATTGATCCTGTATCTTCCCATTGCAAAATTTCCAGTGAACAATGGCAGTACCTTTTACGTTAAGAGTCTGGGACTTGGCTGGAGCGGCACTTCTTGCTTTTGCAGATTACCTACATCCCAAAGGATCTGAGTTTGGTTGGTTACCAGCGCTCACATCCAGGGACTTACAACGACCTTTAACTCCAGTTCCGAGAGATCCAACACCCTCTTTGGCCTCCTGGGATACCTATATGCACCTGCGCATCTAAATTCATAGCCCCTCTGGTACACAGAAATAGACAGACAGACAGACAGACAGACAGACAGACAGACAGATGAATCTTTTTAAAAATAAAGGACTATGCCTCGAAGTACTACCCACAAGATTGATCTTAATGGTAACAGTAGCAATCTGGAAGTGAAAGTCAAAGCCATGACCAGACCTTGGCTATAGACCAGAATCCTTCAGCAACCTGTACCCCTCTCCTGTTCTTACCATACTGAGACAGAGCATATTTTCCACTAAAGCCATAGCTAATGGCTAAAGCTCAGAATCCTCAAACAAGCAGTTACACGGCTCTCAACCTGACAGCAGCTCACAATCTTCTAATCTTCTAGTCCTCTTGCTTATTTGTGCAGTATTTATATCTGTTTGTGTTTCCATCAAATAGCGTCCCCTTAGCCTATTCGATGAACACAAACCAAGAATCATTTACCTGGTTGTGAGGTGGCCGTGTGAAGAAATCATTTTAGGAAACCCAATCCTTTGACACATTAGCCCCCTGGAGCTAAAGATAACATCTGTTAAAGACAAGGCAGAGCCCGACAGTTAGGTATTTCTCTCCAAGCACACCCCCCCCCTTTTGTGAAATTTAGTTGAAAAAGTAATTATTCTTTTCCTTTTTTTTTTTTTAATAGCAGAAAGCAAATTCAAACCCAGAAATTCTAAGTTTAACTTGAAAAAAACTGAAACGGTTCTTAAGTTCTGACTGATGCATAAAGGGGTAGAAGCAAAGGAATTCCATTCCAAAGCCAAGAAAGAGGGGTGGACAAAGGCTTCCGAGGCACTTGACATAGTTCATAGCCTTTTCCAAAGGAATAAAAGTCTGTTGAGCAGGGAACCAAAAGATCTCATTATAGGATGAAGCCAAGCCATATTAAAGCTTGTGCACTAGTAACTATGTCTAAAAACAGCCTGCTGTTTTATATTGAACCAATCCATTTCTTAACTTGGTAGGTTGCAGTGTAAAGATGTACAGAGCCTGTCTGCTGGATGCAATGCCAATTACAGATGTGGCTGAGTTGTGTCGAACACCTACAAACAGGACTGAAAGCAGTCTTGGAGTGAAACAAAAGAGGTTTTGAAATGTCACCTCCAAAACCCGGAAAGCACAGTTCATCATGCGTCTGACTGTTAAGAGTTTTAAAATCTCCTTTATTATATAATTTAATGTGGCCGTCATATGATCCCTCAATCAGAGTGCACAGTTCTTTCAAGGGCATGAATAGTGCCCGGGAGATACAGAGAATATCTTAGAAGTAGCACTTTCAGGTGACAAGTCATCTCTGATCAGCTCTGCAGAAAGTGTGTTTTATCGGCATCAAGGTAAGGGACATGTGAAATACCCCAGAATACTCATTATCTTAGATTTTTGTTATATCATCAGAAAGAATAATTGGGCATATTGACACAATTACATTTTAGTAAACTGTTATGCTAGTTTAACTATATAATACACATTCTGGTAAAAGTACATTAACTTGCAATCCAAAAGCAATTTAGCTGCTGGGGACATTATTTCTGTTTTTTATCTAATTATTCACAAATTAATGAATAAAATTAAATTCCAATCACTGAAGAAAGGGAAGCAATGTGGAGAAAGACACACAGATGACTTAAAGCAAAGATACTCCTTGCATTTCTTTTTATTCAGACTTGGTGCTTAAAAAAGAACAAATCCATCATCTTGGAATTTGACTTGTAGCTTGACATTCAAAATAATCTGAGTAGAATTTCAGTGAGGTAAGCACAAAACTAGTTCAAGTTGTGTCACTCCCAATTACTGTACTCAGGTGGTGTACCCATTAAAATTCCCACTTGTGGGTTCCGCTCACTATGCAAATGGGGTCATTACCTGGAGAATTTAATTGGTTGTGACACTCGGAGTAGGACGTTTCCTTTCAAAATAAACCCACTTACACATATTTTCACTAAAAATTTGATTGCTATATAGACTTCAGATTATTTTGCTTTATAAATATTTACTGAAGCTAGACTCTCCTTATTTATTCATTACAAATAATTCAAGCTGGGCCTAAATTACTTTGATGTAGCTTTATTTATTGGTCTGCAAGGTGACTCGGAAAGAATCATTATATGTGAGTATCTTTCAACACAGATATGTTCACTGTGTGAATATATCATTCTCTCATAGTAATTCAATCTGTTTAATTTGAAAGGCTCATTACTTTTCTCCATGTGACACTTGAAAAGATTGTACAGTTGAATATTAACTTGTCCTCTTCGGTGAATTTGTAAACACATAAACACACACCCACAATATTGCTGAAGCCAGATGCCTGTTGTACTTATCGGATCTTTATATTTACTGATAGAACAGAATGAGGACATTAAGTTGTTTGCCAGAGTCGGCCTCAGAGACACATCCATTCATTATAAGTTATAAGACTCCTGAATACAGAGTAGATAAACAACGAATTGCTGTAAAAGGCCCAGGGCTCTGTATACACCAAGGGGTTTTCATTGATTCAAGAGATTCTTACCAGAGAAATCTCACTATCTAACAAGAATACTGGTAATAATGCCTGAACTTACATCGAACCCTGGAATCACACTGCAGTTTACTGAATGGAATATTGAGCTGAGCATCCTGGAATTTAGCTCCTGAACTGTGATCCTGGGGTGAAATGGAAGTTGGGACAGAATTTCTGCGTTTGTGAGATAATCGTAGGCGAGTACTAACAATCTCTCTATGCAGTCTAAATTTGTATTATTAAACCAAGTTGTACATCTGCCAATGACTACCACCAGTTTAAATAGATAGAAAGAAAATAAGTTTACTCGATTTGAAGAAGAGGATTCTAAAACCATAGGGGGCAGAAAAACAAACTTCAAGGCTATAAAAGGATGAATACTTCAAATTCAGAACTGGACTATTGGGCAGGATTTTTAACATCTGTAACGATGGGAAATTTCCCATAGAATATCAAATATGGATCCGAGTCTCTAACACTCATTTTCTATGATATTTCTAATTGTGCCCGGAGGATAAGAAGGAGTTGGCGCATCCAATAAATATAATCATTTACATGCATGGAGTTCCCTTTGAAGTTAATAGAACCTATGGAAAGAGAAGTTATGCACGGGAGAAATGAAGTTCAACGGGAATCTTGTTCTTTCTTTTTAACATGCAGTGGTATTGCCAACACATTTGGATTTCCTCACTGCTTATCTTTCCTTTGTGTGTGATGTTTCAGTTGGAGTTGAGTGAAGTGCTCCATGTGTTACGGGAAGATAGTCCAAAAGACAGGATGTGATGATTGGCAAGCACATACCCAGGGACCAGCTTTGGGAGATAGCATCCAGAAGTGATAGGGCCTGACATTTGTAGAGCTTGTTAAGCTTTTCAAAAGCAAACCAAATCCATTTTCTTATTTGATCTTCTCGATGCTACAGTTCTTCTTGGATATACTTTTTTTTTTTTAACCTCCATTTTATAGATGAAAAACTGGGACATATTACTGGATTTTGTTTCCCAGAGTGATGCTAACTTCAGTGATGAAGCAAGGAAACCGAATTTGTACTCTTGGATCATTTCTTTACATCAGCCCATGTCTTATGAAATCCCACACATTGTTTAGTAGAACAAACAGATTTGATCGCCGCTGTTCTGCTTCAACATGGAATGAAGACATGAAGGCTTATAGGTCATGGTTCTTGTCTCCCATCTTTCCTACCTTGAATAGTTAAACTGCCTTAGATTCTAAACAATATATATGATCATTGGTATTTACACTACATAACTGTCATCTCGTGCAGTAACTCTAAACTCAGGTATCCTGCTATAGATTACTGATTCATGCTTATTGTCAATTCTTTTTCTCCTAGTCAAGTGTCTGATACCTTTATGATTATGTTGTTCACCCTTTGTTTTTGCCCTTCTATATCTACTTTAACACCTCTGCCTTTTTTATGTGCTTGCTTTCTGGTGGGCATCTGTTGATGGTTGACACTGATAGAAATCAAAAAATAGGAAGAGAGGGATTGTTATTAACTCCCATTCTGGATGTGGGATCCTTTCTGACAGGCTGTGGTTTGAACTCCATATACAAGATTTCTGACTAGGGATTCCTTTCCTTGGACTCTTAATATTTCATTCTTCATCTCTAGGCTTTGGAAGTAACCATTTCTGACTGATTGCTTTCTAACATCTCAATCCCTTTGTTGATGTTCTTACAACTGATGTTCTTCTACAAACAGTCTCTTATAAAATTCCTTTCTTTCTCTTATACCCTCTGAGTGAATCATCTATTTCCTGCCAGTGTCCTGACTAGTGAGGTTACCTGTTTGTTTGTGTGCAAAAGCATATATCTGATTCCAGTCATGCTATTGTGTATTTCTAAATTTCTTTCCAAACATCAATATTCAGAATCCCTTGGATGTTTGTGTATCTTTATTATGGACAGCTAGTGAAATATCATAGAGTAAGTGCAAAGTGCAACACAGGACACTCCAGACAGCTCCTCCAGAATCTTCTTTTAATGATCACCCACTTGCATTTGATACTATTTCAACTTGGTTAGAGGAAGCAAAAAGGATAACATCATGACTCGGAATGGTCCGGCTTATATCTGGGTTTATAAAGAATGCTGTAAGATCCGTAAGTGTAATGGAATTTTACTTTTCACCACACATTGAAATAATTCTACACTGGTACACATAAACAGATCTATAGCAGAAATCCTAGTCTGGAAATTAATCTTTCAGAAGTGACCTATTGAGGTTATTTAAATAGCCTTACCAATGGTAATAAAATAACCTAATATACGTTTGCCATCAGTGATGATATCCCTCTTGAACTAAAATATGTCTAGTACCAGTTCACTCCTAGGCAAGAAAATTGTATCAGTTCTATTGCCATCTCAGTTATTCAAAGTTTGTTAAGGAACATATATTGATCATCTTCATAAGACACCGAGAAGCAAAAAATAACATGATAGCACCAAGAGGCCAGTGATTATCTGAGTCCTTGGATACCAAGCTTAGCCTACTTGGCATATTTTATGCCAATAAGAGACCCTGTTTCAAAAACACTGTGGATCATGCCTGAAAAACAATACCCAGAGGTTATCCTCTGGCCTGCACACACAGATGTACACACACGACCCTGCGATGTGATTTTTCAAGTTCTGGGTTTAGAGAGAAAAGACGAGCATTAATATAGAGATGGGAAGAGTGTCCCCAGAGTAGAGGGATGAGCGTGATAGGCTCCCTCTGATTACCAAGATGTTCTGCCAAGGAGAAATATCTCCAGTGGGATCTGGAGAAAGTTCACAATCGTTAGTATACTCAGAAAACATGATAATGGTCAGGCTAGAGAAGGAATAGTGGTGAAAAGCAGAACTGAGCCACAGTAGGCAATACTGTGAGTGCTTTCTGGAAATGTTTCGATTCCTTCCTACAAGGCATCTGTGTGAAGCTTGTGAGAATTCTAAGTGAGGACAAATGAGAACAAATTCTTATTTTCCTGCGTTTTGTCAAGGAAGCAATATGGATGGTGAATTGGAGGCAGCGATGAAGCACAACTTAGAAAAACTGCATTGATTTACTTATCCAAATGATGGGAAAGACAGGGATCAAGACTGCAGAGACATGCAGGACAGCGTCAATAAAACCCCTTTGAAAAGTGTAGCTGTTGAAAGCATGCCCTAGGTGAATGGATTTGTTAAGTATTTTTAAGTCTGGTATTCTCAAATGAACTATATGGATGGGAAATACAATCAAGTTCATAAAAGTTTGAAAGAACATTATTTTCCTGAAGACATGAATGCTATGCTTCCCTCACCATGTTGGATTTGAAGATGCTTAAAGCAGCCTTACCACTGGTAGAAACCTTTGCCAAATTCCTAACTTTGGATGGTAACCACGGCTGCACAGGTAGTGGCTGGGGGTTGATCTTAGAAAACAAATTGGAATAAAGTGTTCCAATTCTCTAGTTGGCTATTGTTCCCTGTAAGGAAAAGTACAGGGGTGGGCTGAGTTTAGGGACAGGGCGACTGTTGACTGAGGGTGAATATGAAACATGTAAAAGGAAGAAAAGAGTGACACAGACAGAGATATCCAGAGGGGCTGGCAGAAGCAGATGCTAAACTGTCTGCTGTTGGTGTACATGGTGGAAAGGTACAAAATCAGACATGGACTTAGCAGCTTATAAGAGGGATGTGTGATAACAGCAAAGGTCGCTACTGGATTATTCACACCCCTCTAGATTGACCTTTTAAAACCAAGTCAGCAAATTACCAACCATTCATTTACTGGGAATTAATCAATTGGCTAAGTAAATAATTCTGTAACTAAGGCAATGAGTAGTTCCATTTCTAGGCATCAGCATTAGGTACTCTTTGACTCAAATCATTGCTTGGCCTCCAGCAGCAATAAAATTACTGTGTAAAGTTTCCAATGTTGCATTCTTGCCAATCTTTGTCTTCTTGCACCACCTGATTCAAGTTCTGAATTGGAGGTGTTTTCCATTTCGTGTTGGTCTGAGAGGATATTTACTGCCCAGGGGAAAGTACCTAACTGGCCTGGAGTGCCAGGCTTCATGTTATTTTTCCCAAGTTCTAATAAAATGCCCCAAAACCTGTTTTAACTATTTAACTTTCACACTAAATTATAAAAAAGACATTGAATTGCTGTGGGATTTTTTTTTAAATAATTAACTTTAAATGTAAATATTTAAATATTTTTAAATAATTAACTTCAAATGTAAATATTTAAATTTGAGTTGCAAATATCAATGGAATTTCGAGGAAGTCTTGGAGAACACAAACAATAAAGGCAAAAGAAAGCAAGTTGTTTGGTTTTTTTGTCGTTGTTGGTTTTTTGTTTTGTTTTGTTTTTGTTCTTGTTCTTGTTTTTTCTTTTGGACAGGGAATGGAGTCAGGAGTCACTTCTACTGAGAGAGGTAGAGAGTAGAAGGGATTCAGAAGGCAGATTCCCTGGCAGAAACTCAATTTATCTCTAGAAAGTGGGTCATCAAATAGGAAGTGACAGGTTATTTGTTCTTGCAAATACATATTTTGAAATAATTATTGATAGTATTGGAAGAAAGGCAGCAAGAACTGCTGCTGTGCGAAGATGGTAACGAGGATAGCTAAATGTGGCGGTCATTGAAAAGGTTTTGTGATTTGATCCTATGAGTCTGTTTGTTTTGAAAGAACATACTATAGACTAGAAATCATAGGCTGAGCCTTTGAATTTATTAGGAAGTCAAAAGGGTGCTGTTCCTTTAGATGACATCTTCTTTTAGGTGCTTGGAGGTAAAGTAAGACAAATTGTGTTGAAGTTTATAAATGGTGTCCATATTTAGGTTATTGCAAAAACTATTCACTTTTAAGAGTTCACTGCTTACTGTTGGCATTTTAATAATTTCTTCTCTAAAGAAGAGCATTCATCTGGGACAGATGACTTTTTCCATAGAGAGCAAAGTTAATATTTAATAAGAGAAAACATTTCACTTTTATGCTTTCTTAAATTTCAGCAGGCATATGATTTTGAAGAATATCAAAATCTTTGAAATGAAAAGTTACGGTTTCTTTTACTCCCAACATTTATTTTAAAAAAAATTCCATTGTTTGTAAGTTAGCAAGCTGTCTGCAAAAACTTTTTCTAAATGAAAAAGCATGGTGGGATAATGCATTATGTAATTGCACTCCAGGTTTGCATTAATAAAGTATTAATACCTGTAAGTTCTACAACTAGAAGTAGTACCGTGGCTGTCATATATTACAGTGCATTCAATTTGATTGTTACAGAGTAGACATCTGCCAGAAACATTTCAGTTTAGCATGATGAATTTACCTTACCCTGTCAAGAATCACATTACAATGCCAAAGTGTTGCTTTGAATATATGTTGAAAAACAGAAATAAATTTGTTGAGGTAGGGTTTCAAATCCCCTCAGGATCTTGTCATTACAGGTATTGTGGCTAGGCACATGCGAGCTCAAGTTACTCTGTGGGGGATTTACCAACAGTGAATGTCACTCACTGAATCAGGACAGCTAAAGAAAAGATATTGTGGACTGGGGGTGATAAACAAGAGTTTATCAGCATTGCACCAAGGATTCTGGCACTCTCAGCTGACATAAAAGCGTGAAGATATTTGAGCATAATCTCTTTCCAGCCACTCATGCATTCACAAGGGAAGGTTGCTTATCAGCACGTCCTTTTTGTTGCTAGCAGTAACTTTGTATGAAAGATTTATCATTGCCATATTTACCTCAAAATCCAAATGAAAGTCTTTACTTACCACTAGAAGGAAAATTCACACATAGGTCATAACATAACACGTGAGACAAGCAACAGGTAGAGTGTGGCAAACTCATTGTAGCATCCCTTGGAAATGCCAGGAAATTGTCCTGCAATCTCTTGAAAGGCCTGTGAATTCTATTAAGAATTTGCTGCACACATTTTCCGGTGGAGACATGGCCACATGATAGGCTTCTTATATCCATAGCAACTTTGAAAGTCTAAGATGAAGAATAAAGACTACTGCTTAATAATACCATAGGGCACAGCCACAGAGGCAAGATTGTGAGCCAGGTTCACAGTCTAACTACCATAAAAATTAGCTGCCGCTTTCATTTGAGAAACATGGCAGATAAAAGCAGTTTCAATATGCCACCATTACATTAATGTAGATATCATACAGATATATTAAAATTTTCCCTCTCAACACCAGGCACTAAGAAAGTAGTAAAAGTATTACGTTTGCATGCAATGATTTGACGTGTAGTCTGGGAAATATATGAAATGTTATATTTTTAAAGGAGTTGCCTTATGAAAAAGTCATATTTGAGGGAGTGTGGAATCAATTCTCAGGAATAGTTTATGGTCCAGGAATTCTTATAAAGTAACGGGAGGAACTAGTATGTGTGTGATCACACATATTTTTATATTTATATATAAATAAGAAATTAAAATCTTACACTAAATTTTATCAAGAGCAAAGAATGAAAAGCATGCTATCCAAGCTGATATTTGCAATGTGTCACTATTATTCAAGTACTTCAAAAGTTACACATAACATTTTCTAACATGCACTTGAATCTTCTTTTCACTTCACTAAACAAAAATTCCACCCCTCTTGATTGAGCTATGTATGTGCACACATCTGTGTGTATATCTTTCTTTCATTGTTACCATCTACATTATCCCAGGACCCTCCCTGCATGGTGGATATGGAGAAAGTTTGCCTACATTTCTGTAGAAATATGTGAGTATAATATTGTTGTGAGAAATCTCACTCTTTCTTCCCAAGAGGTGAGATCTGTGTTAAAACAGCTCAGTTATACAGAGAACATGGGCAGATAGAGAACAGATTAAAAGTGATCATACTGTGCTCAGCAAATACTGTCAAAGGCCATTGGTAGTATATTGGATAAGAAAGAAATCCACAGAAGCTCAAATTGTAGCACAATAGACTAGCAAGTATTGTAAAGTTGCAGCGAGGGTACACTGTGCTCAGAAGGAAAAATAGGCTTTTATCAGAGTTAAGACATCTCCCTTTCCATAGGAATTCAGAAATTTGGGACAGCATAACAGTCTGTTATCTCTCCAATGTGTCCACTTTATTAAAACAAGAAAGGATTCCAAATCATCTCCATTTGCCTACTATTGCCAGGCAAAAGCAATTAGCAGTATAAATCAGAACTGTTCCCTGTAAAGGCGCTTGAGTGATGAAGCATGTCAATTTTCTTATTTGTGAAAGGTTCTGAATCCTTTTGGCAGCTTAATACTACTACACATTGAATTCTGGCTTTCCAATCAGGTAAAATATGAGAAACTAAAAATCCTGATGCTCAGTGCCTTCCTTGTGTAACAAACCTAGAGCATCAAGTTTCTTCAAGGGGAATGGCAGTTCATAAAACATTCCTGAGAGAGAGTGACATGTAAATCACCCGAAATTCATGGGTACTTATTAGCTTCATGTGTTCAATAATTTTGAGAGAATAGTTTGAAATGGTGAACCAAATTAATTTTGAAAATGCAATAGGCTAACCATGGTAATCCTTTGGAAAATACAACCTGGTAGTCCTTTGAAAATGTAGCACTAGCTAGTCATGGGCCATTTTCATTTTCCTCTGTAGGGATGTGTCTGACTTGGTCTCCTGTGTCTTCGCTCTTGCTTTGCATTCTGTTTACAGACATTTTTCTCTTTATGAATTCTGTCTCTTCTTCTGTCTTAAAGCTCCATTTTCACACATTTCATATCACCAAAATTACCTAATTATGATCTCCTCAGTCCAGCTCTACCGCCTCTACACTTGTGTCTAACATCTACTCCGTGGACATCCTCAGGATTCCTCAGTTTGACATGCACGTTTTAAGAGGTTGTATCCTTCAAGGCATTGGAAGATGAAAAAAAACCCAGTTGGCTTGGCTCTGGAACTTAGGGTACTAAAGCTTAGGAAATAAAAGCTTATTTTTTATTACATTTATTCACTTAATTTCATATGTATAATTTGCTTGCATGTCTTTACATATGTATATATATGTATACACACAAACACATACACACATGTTTGTGTTTATAGGTGCATGTGTGCGAGTGTGCATGTGTGTGTGTGCATCATGTTTGTGCTTGGTGCCCACAAAATTCAGAAGAGGACATCAGATTCTCTAACTAGAGCAATGGATGATAGTGATTTATTTCCTTCAGTGGATCATCTGCAGGATCAACCAGTCTTTTTAACCTCTGAGCCATCTCTCTTCAGCACACATAAAGAAATCTTTCCAAGATTTGGTGAGAGTACTTGTAGGAACATGAAAACTGTTTAGAATTGCAAGAAGCTGAGTGTTGGTTAAAAGAAGAATCAGGATGGAAATATCACCCGAGTTCAAAATGATGATTGTAATGGAAACAAGAGAGAAATAATGGTATTTACAAATCCACGACATGGCAGACCAGAGCTAAGACCAGAGAATGCTGAACATGCTCTGGCTGAGAGCAGCTGTACAAGAAGGCAGGTTGGAAGGAGAGAGAGAAATCACAAGCTGGGTCTAAATAGCCCAGTATTTGCTTTTGTTTTCAATTTTGTTGTTTTGTTTTGTTGTATTTAATGCCACATACTTCAGATTTTATTCTAAGTATGATAACTTGGAGCAGGAAGTTAGGGGAGTGGGGTCATTTCTATAAATAGGTTAGAAAACCCTAGGAAGGAAGAAAAAAATGAAGGAGAAAGTTTGGGCTGTAACTATAGCAGGAGAAGGGTGTGTCTGGGACCAGAAGCTAATGAGGCTATGACAATAGACTAGGAAGAAGTGGATGTAGGGGAAGAAGAGACAATCCCTAGATACGTTGAAGTCAAAAGGAAGGGACTTCAAAGAAACAGGAAGAGTCAAAAGTGTAACCAAGTTGATTTTTGCTGTTTTTGTCTTGGTGAGCTACCGTATGATAGTGGCATCCGTCAAGAGAAGGAACATCAGTAAAATAAAATGTCCAGTGTACCAAGCGTGTGCTCACAAGCAAGAGGCCCTACGCTGAAAATCCTGTTACCCATAAAAGAGCTGAATGCAGTGGTATGCTTCTATATCCTGGCAGTTTTTCACTCAGAGCTCAGTGACAAGTCAGCCTAGGCAACCAGTGAGCCCTTCATTCCATGAATGATCCTGTCTGGAAAGAATGATAGAAGAAGACATCCAAAGTTGACCTCTGACTAGTACAGGCACAAACCATTTGAAACACATGCATGAATGGCCAGCTTACTACCACTTTGATATGCAGGGTAGACTTGGGGTGGGGTGTGGGATAAGAGAAATCTGAAATATCTGAGGATTATTTTAACATTGAATAATGCTACTGTCAAAGAAGAACACAAACTCAAAACATTTAGTTTGTATGAAGAAGATATTAAGAGATGAATTGAGGAAGCAGGTGTGAGACTTAAAGTTATGTTTTAAGTTTTAATTACTGTGCCTAAGACAACCACAAAACAAAAATGGCTCTAACTTGTAACTCCTTTTTTCAAGGACTGGCACTTCCTGAAAATCCAAAGACTATTGTTTGTGGACGATAAGAGGGCACATGTTGTTACTCTCCTAAACAAGTTTGTTTGATCCTACTACACCGAATGTGCTTGATGTGATCACATATCATATCATATAGGTGTGAGGTACACAGGCAGGAAATTGGTCAGGATCTATGCTTGCTCCCTGATTGGCTGTTCGTGGGAGGTACATTCAGGCAAGTACATAAGGATATATGCTTTCCCCTGACTGGACCTGGTGGCAAATATGTATCATTATGGATTTGCTTTTATAAGCCTCTACAAAATGTGACTTGTCACCAGTTTCTGGGAATGATAGAATGGTCCAGGCCAGAGTCCTTCATCCTGGCCAGCAGTTAATTACAGCTTGGTTCAAATCTTGCTCAAACTTGTGGTAGTTGGCTTATTCTGGTCTGATGGGATTAACACAAGGAACAGGAGACAGAGTCACATGGTAGCATGAGTATAAAATAGGAAGTGGGTAAATTAGCCAGGAAATGCCCAGTAAATGGAGATTTGTTAGAGAAGCAGAATGTCGCCAAGAAGCAGCAGTGATATAGAACCTAAGATAAAAGGACCACAGACAGAAACAAAGATAGTTCTAAATAACAAATACACAGAATATGCTGAAGAATTTACTAAAATTGCATTACTTTTAAGAAAAATCAGAATGCAGTCACTGGTTAGATGTTCCTAAATATGGACTTCCAAAGCAATTTTGCAAAGGAAGAACTTAGACTGTGAGACTTCTTCATTTATACTAAGAAATATTCGATGTTCTATACTGTACTCCCAGACACTCATCAATCTCTGATGTACTAAGAGTGATGAATCCTTTCACAAGGACATCTTCCTGCCAAGGGAATTCTGTGGATAAGTTTCCTTCCTCCTAGTAAGTACTATTAGTTTACTTATGTGAAAACCCATTCAGCAAGGAGATTAGACCAACTTACTCATATTTAGTTTATTTGTATCTGTTTGGTGGGTGTTTTACCCAGTGGCTGAATGGACCTTGTGTCAGCTGTAAGAATTTTATTCTCGTCCCTATTCATTGCTTCCCCAACCTCTACCCAAATTGTCTGATCACATTTCTTTTCCAGTAGATTAGCAATTTTGTACATTTATTTGGTGAATAATCTTCCACAACTTTCTTTAAACCTGTATGTTGTATATATATATATATATATTAGATGTTGTAGATGTTGAGTTCAAAATGGGTTTATATATGTACAGTATGCATGAGAGGTTTATTCATATAATTCTTACAAATTCACCTCTATGTTTTTACAGTGTTAATGATGAAGGATATAAAAGTGCATTTTCAAGTTAAATGCTTGTCTGTTATAATATCATAAAAATTACAGAAGACAGAAGCTTCTGGCTTGGGGACAGAAAGAGTTACTAACTACTAACAACAGTAGGACTGTCTAGAATATGAGAATTTATATCAGTTCTTTGACCTCAGGTTCCTATGAAGAGACAAACAATTCCTGTATATGCTGACTGTTTCCTACAGTTCCAGGAATCCTTTGTGTCTTACTTCTGTGCTGACAGAAGATAACTGATTTATTGGCTAATACTTAAGAATAGTCTGTGCTCCAGAAAAAGATGCCTTCGCAGTCCAGTGGTGCTCATTATACAAACAATCTTGCATGCCATGAAGTGTTAGAAAGTCAATGACTGGATAGGATTTGCTCTTGACTTCCTTCTGCTTCTCAAAGTATGTGACTTTGAGTCAGTCATGGCCCCAAGTGACCCAGCACAGTAAGTTTCAATGCATAACAGAAGCAGAGACTATATAAAACAATCCAGAAATTGGTGTTAGGGACCATCGAGGTTCTGGTAACTTTTCTACTTTGGATGCAGTCTCCTTTCTAAAATAAATGAAGTTTCTGCTATCCTTGCTTGCATCTGAAGAATGAGGAACTACAGACCCTCATTCATTTTCAGTGTTGTAGACTCATGCCATTTTCTCCTGCAGAGTCACTTAGCTTGGTGGTGGTGCTGCTGCTGCTGTTGCTGCTCCTGTTGCTGCTGCTGCTGTTGTTTGGATTTAATGTGTTATTTTGCCATTTGGTTTGGCTTTAAATTGTTTGAGACAAGGTCTTATTAGCTAGGATCTCACTATGGGACCTTACTATACAACCTAAGCTGGCCTTGGTCTCCCAGGGCTTTCCTTCTTCAGCTTTGTAAACAACTTTCCTCATTTTCTCTTTTATTTTTTCCCCCATGCACCAACATTTTCTTTCTATATATGGTTTTCCACATTGATATGCATTTGGAATAGAATAATTACCTTAAAATAATAGACTAACAATATGCAAGAGTATTATAATAACACCACAGTTAAACAAACCATGAAAATACACAGGGTATGGCTCAGCCTTGGGGCTTCAAAAGGCAGCTACATTTTAGAATTCATTCTGAGATCTTCATTTCTGTTTAGAGAGTAGATTTATCGATTTTATGACACTATTGGTTATATATCCAACCTCAGAACTTGCTTTCATGCCCCAATAATTCAGTGAATTTAAAGCACATATTTTTGCTATATATCAAATATCATTGTCTGATATATAGGCCATAATTACACAAATTCCAAATTTCCCTAGAGCAAGAGACAAGAGAGGTTGCAGGGAGGGATTGGGGGGTGGACATGTTAGAGGTAGAAGGCATGGGCAGTTAGAAAGCTTAGTATAAAGTACATCAGCTCTTTCAGTACCAAAAGTAAAAATTTATTTTTATTTGAGACAATCATAGCCACCTAAGAATCCAGTGTTTTTTAAAAAGTAAGAAATAACACAATGCAGCTAGAATACAATAAATACTTTTTAATCATTGACTACATTATAAGCATTTAAGAAAAACTATTTGTCTTCTTAAAAGTACAGTGACCAAAAAAAACGACATATAGACTTTAATTTTCTACTGTTATTTATAAATGATGTAAAGCATAAATTTTAAAAAAAGGTTTCAAAGTCTGAATGGATTGTTAAGTACAATTAGTGAAGGACAATGTAATCAGACCTTGAAGGGCTTTCTTTTGTAATACTGTGTGCTTTTCTCTCAGATTGTCACTTATTTGTACTGTGTAGTATGTGTGTGTGTGTGTGTGTGTGTGTGTGTGTGTGTGTGTGCGCGCGCGCGCACACGTGTGTGTATTAGACCAACATAGCAAGGTAGCTAAATTAGAAAAATAGCAAAGATATGTCTTTCAACAAATCTTTACCCAGGGAAAAAAACAAGTATCTCTTCCCAGCCCCTTCTGGCACTGTGTGCACAGTGGGAACACAACAGCAACACACTTTGGGAAGCTGAGATCAGTTGACAGGTTTTACGATTCTTGACAAAAGTTAACAGAGATATAAGATTTAATAAGATCTACCAGTCTAGCTGCGTTTTAAATAGAGCTCACATTCGCTTGTGATCATTGAAATGCAATTCTGTTCTAACAGATAACCCATTTTTCTAGAAGCTTGTATGTTTATGATTCCACTTTGAATTTCTCAGAGCAGCAGTTCTAGAAACATTTTTCAAAATTTATTTGCTTTCAAATTATCAGGCTTTTGTGAGTGGATGGGTATTAATTGGATCTCATGTAAAATGACCACTTTCAACATATATATTGGTTACGTTGACTTTTTTACCCTCCTCCACAAAATAATTTTGAGAATGAACAACATTTTAAACTATGTTTTAAAAAACTTTATTAGCAAAAGCCTTGCATATACCCTAACTTTTAGCCATTCTGTTGTATGTTCTATATGTATTATATTGTACCCATTCTTTGTTCAGATATTCTCATATATTATTCATCAGATTATGCATATAAGAGAGAATGTGGAGTATTTCTTTTCTGAGATTGTATGACCTCAATATTATACATTCTAAGTCGGCTTTTTTTTTTCTTGAAAAATCCTGCTAGTTTTATAAATATCAAAACGATATTATTTGAAGAATTGTTCATGACCCTGATACCTCTGTGCCCTGGAGTTGGAATGATAGGGATACTTTACCGTCGATTTTTCAGCCAACCTGTACAGATCTTGACTGCCGAAACTAGGGTCTGAGGACCTGAAAACTGGGTGGGCTGGGATGCTGGGAACAATCTTATTTCAGAACTTCAGAACTTTTATACGTGAATATAACAAGAAAGTAATGATCTAAGGAAGGTTGTTTGAGTTCAGAAAAAAACATGTAAATAAACTCCAATAAGCACATGCTAGATATTAACAGAGCAGCCCTTTCCATGAACATTTTCAGGACAGACAAATTTAAACACAGTTGCCAAGTACAAGCTACAGATTATAGGTAGGAAAGCAGGAAAGCAAGGTTGAAGGCCATATCCAGATTCAGGGTACACTGAGCCGCTTGAGTTCAATAGCTGTGATCTGGCATCCAACAAGAATGAATGTCCTATAAAAAGAGGGTGTATGTTTTTCATAAGAGGTATAAAATCTCATCCAAGAACAATTCGGGGAACAAAATACGTCTGAGGTAAAGGGTCCTCTGTTTTGTCCCTGGAGCCTCTTTCACAGTTCCCCCACGGCACTGTTTACCATGGGTCAGTCTTTTGACAGTGTTTCAAGGCTCCACCACAACTAAACTCATCAATAGAATCTTTAGATAGGAGATTAACTAAAGATTCAATGTTACGATAAAAGACTTTCACATAAAGACTTTTCCTAGAGCATTATATTCTAGGAGAAAGAGACTGTACATGTGTTGTTATATTAGCTTGTGAGGGTAAAAAAAAAAAAAGTCCACAAAAGTCAAACTAACAACCTGACAACCAAAACAAAAATGGCATCACCAACCAAAATGAGGGCTGAGGTGGAAGAATGACTCAGCAGTCAAAAACATATACAGTTCTTGTATAGAAATGGGGAACAGTTCTCAGCATCAATGACAGAGAGCTCATAGCCATCTATAACTTCAGCTCCATTCATATGCACACATACACACACACCCTAAACAGATAAAATTGATATTTTAATTTGGCAGAATGAATGGAGTAAGGACTACTATGGTGAAATGGATTGTGGTTATTATTTTACCGAATGGTCTGGTGAGGTGAACCGGAAAGATGCAGTGTACTAACTAGGAAGAGAGTGTTCCTCCCAGAGGACAGGCACGGCAAAGACCTTGAAAGAGACAACAGCCTGAATGTCTAAGATGATTAAAAAAACAATCCAGATCCCTAAATGGCTTCAGCCAAGTAAACTACAAATAAACCTTTTATGATGGTTAGAACTTTCCACAGTTTTCCTATTAGAAATTTAACACAAATTTGGGAAAGCCAATTAATTGGTTTATGTAGAAACAAGAAGAACAAAATCTTAAGAAAACTTATGCTTTGATGATAAACAACATATCCTAAACAAAACCCTTCAAGAAAGATCACACTGCTTTATACTGTCACAAAAGTGTGTAGTTCAGGAGTGAGTTTCATAGCTGCTTATGTCCTAAAGCTGTTGTAAAATGGAATCTTAGTTGGAATGTTGAAGAAAATGCAGATTCCTATGTTTATTTATGGAAAAGGACTGAGACTTATATTAGCCTTTGGAGATGAGAACATGAGGGTAGACAGCTCAGTGGTTAAGATGTTTCTACATAGGATTCAAGTTCAGTTGCCAGCATTCACATGATGAACTCAAACTTGAATGGAATAATTTTTTTTCTTTCTTTCTTTCTTTTTTTTTTTTTCCAAGATAGGGTTTCTCTGTTTAGCCCTGGCAGTCCTGGAACTCACTCTGTAGACAAGGCTACCCTCGAACAACTATATATCAATGTTGGTCATTTGGTTTTGACATATAAGAAGTTAACTGTGAGGACTTTTACATAAGAGGCACACAGAAACTATTAGCATTATGTTTCAGTTCTTGTGAAAACTATGGTGCGTCAAAACCCTAAGAACTCCTTTTTGGAATTCTCAATAATTTTCCAGCATACAGAAAATTTGAATTTAAGTATTTAAGAATTATTACTCTAAAGATCATTTCTACACAGAACTATGTTTTCTACTATACATTGTTACTGATATTTTAGGTCCAAACACAATGGAAGAAATTGTATAAAAAAGTGATTTATATTCCCCCAAATTTTAATGGCTGAATGCAAAACAAATTAAGCCATCTAGATTATGGAGAAAATGGCTAACTGGAAAAATGTTACAACAAAATATGAAGAGCCAAAATACTTCCTCATATGAGAAGTAATTGGTTTTTATTTAAGAGCATTGCTAATATCTATTTTTTGTCCATCTATCTATCTATCTATCTATCTATCTATCTATCTATCTATCTATCTCTCTCTCTCTCTCTCTCTCTCTATCTATCTATCTCCTATCTATCTATCTATCTATCTATCTATCTATCTATCTATCTATCTATCTTCTATCTATCTGTCCATCCATCTCTATCTCTGTCTCCACCTCTCCCTCTCCTTACCCCTGCCCATGTGTCTCTCAAATGCTCTCAGTCTTTGTCTTTTTCTCTCAGAAGCATCTTAATGGTCAAGTATGTCTCTCTCTAACTGGTGACTGCTTTGCTCACTTTTTTTTTCCTTGCTTCTATATTTTGTGAGAGGAAAAGCTTGCAAACATGTTTACAGACAAAATACTTGTAGTTTTAAACTGATAAGTTCAAAATAACAATAGATGGTTTTGGTGTGTCCTCCAAACCTTTATTGCTTTTTCACACTTGAAGTATATTTTATATAACATTTAGAAGCATGCAGTAGTGGTTGTTAGTATATTTATAAGTATCTATAGTTATTAACACTTTTGGTTTTTTAAAATAAGAATTATTTGATAAAGGAAAAATGAGAGGCATTGATTTAAATAGATTTGTGTAATTTGTATTGATTTAAGTTATTCTTACCACTGTAGTCCTCTATTATTAAGACAAATCAGGAATTATTAATTTCTGATTGCACACAATTTGAAG
This sequence comes from Montemys delectorum, assembly GCA_019843815.1. Taxonomy (NCBI): domain Eukaryota; kingdom Metazoa; phylum Chordata; class Mammalia; order Rodentia; family Muridae; genus Montemys; species Montemys delectorum. The sequence goes on along the minus strand of JADRCD010195569.1, from coordinate 1,889 downwards.
GATTGGCCTCATAATTAGGATCACAGAAGAATTTGAGTTCAATTTTCTAATTATGATCATTTTTATTTCAGTGCAAGATACTAAATGAGAAGGTAATATTTAATTTTTAAATTCTATCAAAGGACAGAATTTACACGCAGGAATTTAAACCTATCTGTAATTTCTGTTGTTCAAAATTTTAATATGAGTTTTCAAGAAAAAATAAGGTATTGTATGAAAACTTTTGTTGCAGAGAACTCTAGAGCAACATCTTTGTTCTACAAATCATCACTCCCACCTGCAAAACAAAGATTGAAAATGCTCTTCATTCATTGCTTACATTAATTTTTATCAGTTTTTCTTAATATACAATAATGAATCACCCTCATCCAAATTTCAGCCAATTCATGCTCCCTCTCGCTTGGAGCTGTTTAAGAAGCTGCTCTTCAGGAGACCTTGAGTGGATGTTGCGGTTGGGCGCTGTTTTCTGGCTTCTCGAAATACACTGTCATATGACAGGTTTACTAACAACCTCAGTGTGGCATTTCTCTTACCAAAAGAGCAAGAGTGGGAGTAAGAGAGCCGAGGGAGAGAGAAGGCTAGAGAGGGGAGGGGAGGGGAGAGGGGGAGAGAGAATGTCATTGTGCTTGCCTCCACTTGCTCTCAGACATGTTTTTCACAGTATAGCAGAGGCTTAACAGAACTCTGTCTAAGAGGGTCAGGTTTCCAACACTTCTCCTTGCTTTGTTTAAATACTGGGCAGAAAGTAATGTCTCCATATTTCCGCTCATACTGGACAGCTGGCAGCTCTATTTTTATTGGAACTGTCTGTAGGTATGTGTGAGAAGAAATTCTGTCCTTCCCATCAGAATGTCTCTTCATGCTGAAATCTGGCCCCAATTTCTTGGCTTTTCTTCCCATTATTCTTCCATCTCTAGCCTGCTCTTTAACTACTACTCTCTCTTGGCTTTCCCCAGCTTTCATCCCAGAACGCAGCAGCTTCAAAATAGATTGCATTTAGGTCAAGATTCCCAAACTTCCTTTAAGTCAAGTTTGCTTTTCACCTTTCTTACTAAGCCCATTGAGCAGATACTACGTGCAGTTGAGCAAGTTTGAGAACACTGCAGATCAGAAGTATTTAGTGACTCTTCAACACTTGACGACTATTCTCCTAAAAACAAAACACCGGGAGAGTTAAAGAGAAGTTGTTTCCTTTTTTACTTCCTGACTGGTTTGATCAATCTGTCTACCTGTGTGAAGATGTTAAAGAGGTCTCATTTTTGTGTTTATGTCTTCCAAATGAAATAAAACTTTGCGTGTGACTTCCTTCGCCTCTATTCCTACATACGTTTTTATTTTAATCAAAAGCTTTCTTGGAGTGAGTGAAGGCCACCTACAGAGCTAGTTGGTGTCTTTAAACGCTTTGTTTATCACCAAGAGAGAAAGTCTATCACAGAAGAGTCATCTGGGTTCAAGGACATATTATTGTCTTGATTGGGCTTGTACATCAAAGGAAAGAATTAAAGCGATCTGATGAAGCCCCCACCCCCACCCCGACACACAGGTGGCTGAACGTCTGTCCGATCCTTTCTTGGGTCCTTTTGTCGCCTTTCTTAGCTTTCTTGTTTTGAAACATGATAATAGTAGTATTTGAGTTTTCTGGGGATTTTTGTTCTATATTGCATGCTGTGAAAGGGTTTTTCTGGGTTCTGCTTCTGGGCTTCCTCTGATCTTGTGATGTTAACCACGCTGCTGTCTTCCCTCGGTATTACTCTCATCATTTTCTTCTCCACTTGTTCGGCTTCTGTCCTGTGTATGTGGGAGGGGGTGGAGAGAAGATGTGAGGGGAAATTTAGTAGAATGGCAGAGTGGGGGGATGTCAGGGAATCACACCGCTGGAAAAAAAAAAA
>JADRCD010195568.1:0-14557 GCA_019843815.1 Montemys delectorum | reverse complement strand
GTTTCTATTCCTGCACAAACATCATGACCATGAAGCAAGTTGGGGAGGAAAGGGTTTATTTAGCTTACTTCCACATGATTGTTGATCACCAGAGAAAGTCAGGACTGGAACTCAAGCAGGTCAGGAAGCAGGAGCTGATGCAGAGGCCATGGAGGGATGTTCTTTGTTGGCATGCTTTTTTTGGCTTGCTCAGCCTGTTCTCTTATAGAATCCAAGACTTCCAGCCCAGAGATGGCACTACCCCTTTGATTACTAATTGAGAAAATGCCCCAGCTAAATCTCATGGAGGCATTTCCCCAACTGAAGCTCCCTTTTCTGTGATAACTCCAGCCTGTGTCAAGTTGAGACACAAAACTAGCCAATACACCTACTTTGCATACACACTTGCTGGTACATAACTATAATATCATATTCTAATCACTTGTTAACACACAAAAAGTTACCTTCAACAGTAGGACATAAAACCCAAAAAATTCACTTATAATGTGATCGCTTGTTTACTCAGTATATAGGGGTCCTCTGTTTATCTTCTCTCAGTCACTCAAAATCTGTATTTTTACTATATAATTTAAAAATACATATATTTCTATAATTACTAAAGTTGATATAATTAAATGGAGTTCAAAATTGCCATGTCTTCTCTTCTTACCTTATTGAAGTAATGATTTAAGAATAAATTATGGTTTGAGGATATTAAAATAATTATTAGTTTCTGAAATAATGAATATATCTGATTTTCTCATATATTCTTACCCTACTTTATGTTATGATTGTAGAAACAGAAAGAAATTTCAACTAAGCAGTCTTAATATAAAATACACTATAATCCTGTGGACCCACAAGAGACTGAACTATCTACAATTTATTGAGCCTGGTGGGAGAGGGAGTCAAGATGCTTCATTTTTTACTTCCACAAATACTAACTAAAGATGAAAGATAACAAGATAAAAGTAAATTGGCAAACAGTCAGAAAGACAGGGAAGATGACATCAGGCCACTGGGTGCAACATTCAAATTCCATATACCTGACACACTTACTTGTGAACGGAATTCCAGAAGCTCATCGAAAATGATTTATATCACTTAGATTTAAGGTTAGAAGTGCACACAATTCAATTTTTTTTATACCAAATGGAATTTTATTCAGTTGGGAAGAAAGTAAAACTATGAGAAATTTATAGAAAGTCTATTGAACTTCCTCCAAAATACATCATGTAACAGAATACAAAATAATTCTTGAAATTAATTACTGTATCAATCTGAATACAATGAAATAAAACTAGAAACCAACAGTATCACATGACAGAATACAAAACAATCCTTGAAGTCAGTTTACTGTATCAATCTGAATACAGTGGAATGCCACGCACACTCGTCTACGCCAGTCACGTCTGCAGTATCGGGCGTAAAAACCTGATCAAGGGCAAGAGGCAGTAAGGACCCAAAGGGGTACCCGTGCCTCCTAGGTATACTAGATAGTAGCTGGTATTTCCTAACATAGACATGTTCCAGATCAGTCTTTCCAATCGTCAACACGCCCTCATATTTAGGCATAAAGGTACCCCAAGAATTGATTCGTAAACAGCTAAGATTGGGCACTGTTTCCTGACCAGCACAACGTTCCAATATATCCTAATTCAATTCCTAAAGATAGCTTGGAATTTCTCTCAAGGAATCTGCCTGTCAGACAGGTTTTGTCCTCAGAGTTAACAACAGAGGTCAAGCTCATTCCTCATTCCTTAGGGCAGCCCCACAATAGCCAGAACTGTTTTACATACTAGAAACTCAAGGACATTAGCTAGAACTATTAGGTCCGAACTTCCAGGTGCTTCCCTCCAGAGAATTAGCAGGAAATGCCAGATTGAACTATCCTAATCCTTGCCTCCAGCAGAATCAAAGAATTAGTGTAGGAATACCAAATTAGCCCAGAGGGGAGGTGCCCGACCCCCTTCCACCCTGCTTCACACCTGGCTACCTGATTCTACCAATCCTGAGGTGCTGGTCACTTGCCTACGTGACTCCAGTCTTGCCCTCTGATCCTATTGACCTTGTTGTAACCCCCGTCCACCTACGTGACTCTTGTCATTCGCCCTGTTTCCTGTATGCCATATAAGCCTGCTTCTCACTTTGTGCTCTCTCTTGGACTCTCTCTTGGACTGGGACCCTCTCTTGAAGTCTGCAGTCCCCCGGACTCAGCTTTAGACTCAGTGTGTTTCAGGTGGCCTCAGATGTACCTCAACAGCTAAGCTGCCAGATTTATCATCTCTCTTTTCCAATGACTGTAAAAGTCTGATACCATTTTTAAGAAATACATTCAGATTTACCACACCCTTGTGCCAAGTCTATTTGTGATCCACTGACTTTATTGCCCAACTGACATAACCCTCATCCCATGGAAATTTGGGTCCCGCAACAAACCCAGTCCATGGCAATGGAATAAAACTAGAAATAAACTGTAAGATAAATTATAGAATAAACACAAACTTATAAAGATTAAACTACAAACTGTTGAATAGTAGTAACTGGGTCATTAAAGAAATTAAGAAGAGCATTTTAAATTCTTAAAGTTGAAACCAAACAAAAATCTACCTAAATCTGTAATACAATGAATGCTAGTTTATAGCTCTAAGTGCCTATGATAAACATCCGGTAAATTGTAAATTAATAACTTAATAATGTACCTGAGGGTCTTTAAAAACAAAGGGAAGCCTCACCACAACCAGTGGAGAAAACAAAAAATAAGATTAGGACAGAAGTTAATGAAAGGGGGGGGGTGCAAAAAATGATGGAATGAATACTGATATATTTGAGAAAGAAAAAAATAAAATTGACCCATTCATAGCCAAGTAACCAAAAGAAAGAGAGAAGATTCAAATTAACAAAAATTAGACAGGAAAAATGAAAACTTTATAAGAGATACCAAGGAAATTCAGAAAAACATTAAAATGTTAAAAAATTTTAATTTTTGTTTTTAATTTTTTATTAGACATTGTCTTTATTTACATGTCATATGATTTTTTTCTTTCCCAGTTTCCCTTCCAAAAACAAAAGAAAAAAGAAAAAAAAAAAAAAAAACAATAACAAACCCCTGTTGTCTTCCCCCTCCCCTTGCTTGCTACTCCACCCTCTCCCACTTATTGACCCTGGCATTCCCCTACACTGGGGCACAGAACCTTCACAGCCAAGGGCCTCTCCTCACATTGATGATCTACTTTACAGTAGTGTACTACACACCTGCTGTCAGAGCAATCAGTCCGACCATGTGTACCCCTTGGCTGGTGGTTAAGTCCCTGGGAGTTCTGAGGGTACTAGTTAGTTCATGCTGTTGTTCGTCCTAAGGGGCTGCAAACCCTTCAGCTCCTTTGGTCCTTTCTCTAACTCCTTCATTGGAGACCCTGTACTCAGTTCAATGGATGGCTGTGAGCCTTTACTTCTGTATTAGTCAGGTATTGTCAGAGCCTCTCAGGGGACAGCTATATCAGGCTGGCTTGTCCTTCCTTCAGTCTCTGCTCCATAGTTAGTCTCTGCAACTCCTTCCATGAGTATTTTGTTATACCTTTTAAGAAGGAATGAAATGTCCATATTTTTGTCTTCCTTTTTCTTGAGTTTCTTGTGGTTTGTGGGTTGTTCTTCCTGTATTCCGGACTTCTGGGATAATAACAACTTATCAGAGAGTGCATACCATGTGTGTTCTTTTGTGATTGGGTTACCTAACTCAGGATGATATTCTCCAAATCCAACCATTTTCCTAAGAATTTCATAAATTCATTGTTTTTAATAGCTGAATAATACTCCATTGTGTAGATGTACCACAATTTCTGTATCCATTCCTCTGTTGAGGGACATCTGGGTTGTTTCCAGTTTCTGGCTATTATAAATAAGGCTGCTAGGAACATGGTGGGGCATGTGTCCTTATTACATGTTGGAGCATCTTCTGGGAATATGCCCAGGAGTGGTATAGCTGAGTACTCTGGTAGAACTATGTCCAATTTCCAGAGGAACCGCCAAAAAGATTTTCAGAGTGGTTGTACCAGCTTGCAATTCCACTAGCAACGAGGAAGTGCTCCTCTTTCTCCACTACCTCTTCAGCATCTGCTGTCACCTGAATTTTTTATTCTACCATTCTGACAGTTGTGAGGACGTTGAACATTTCTTTAGGTGCTTCTCAGCCATTTGGTACTAATCAGTTGAGAATTCTTTGTTTAGCTTTGTACCCCATTATTTCCAAATTTTTTGGTTGCCGTTTTGTTCTATTGAGAGTGTCTTTTACCTTACAGAAGCTTTGCAACTTTATGGGGTCCCATTTGTCAATTCTTGATCTTAGAGCATAAGCTATTGGTATTCTGTACAGGAAATGTTCTCCTGTGCCTATGTGCTTGAGGCTATTCCCCACTTTCTTTTCTATTAGTTTCAGTGTATCTGGTTTGGTGTGGAGGTCCCTGATCCACTTGGACTTGAGCTTTGTACAAGGAGATAGGAATGGATCTATTTGCATTCTTCTACATGCTAACCACCAGTTGAGTCAGCACCATCTGTTGAAAATGCTGTCTGTTTTCCACTGGAAGGTTTTAGCTCCTTTGTCAAAGATTAAGTGAACATAGGTGTGTGGGTTCATTTCTGGGTCTTCAATTCTGTTCCATTGATCTACCTGCCTGTCACTCTATCAGTACCATGCAGATTTTTATCACACTTGCTCTGTAGTACAGCTTAAGGTTTGGGATGGTGATTCCACCAGAAGTTCCTGTATTGTTGAGAATAGTTTTCCCTATCCTACTTTTTTTGTTATTCCAGATGAATTTGCAAATTTATCTTAGTAAGTCTGTGAAAAATTGAGTTGGAATTTTGATGGGAATTGCATTGAATCTGTAAATTGCTTTCAGCAAGATGGGCATTTTTACTATATTAATCCTGCCAATCCACGAGCACGGGAGATCTTTCCATCTTCTGAGATCTTCTTCAAATTCCTTCTTCAGAGAATTGAAGTTCTTGTCAAACAGATCTTTTACTTGCTTAGTTAAAGTTATACCAAGATATTTTATATTATTTGTAACTATTGTGAAAGGTGTTGTTTCCCTAATTTCTTTCTCACCTTGTTTATCCTTTGTGTAGAGGAAGGCCACTGATTTGCTTGAGTTAATTTTATATCCTGCTTCTTTGCTGAAGTTGTTTATCAGGTTTAGGAACTCTCTGGTGGAATTTTGGGATCACTTAAGTATACTATCATATTATCAGCAAATAGTGATAATTTGACTTCTTCCTTTCCAATTCGTATCCCTTTGATCTCCTTTTGTTGTCTAATTGCTCTAGCTAGGGCTTCAAGTACAATATTTAATAGGTAGGGAGAGAGTGGGCAACCTTGTCTAGCCCCTGATTTTAGTGGGATTGTTTCATATTTCTCTCCATTTAGTTTGATGTTGGCTACTGGTTTGCTGTATATTGCTTTTACTATGTTTAAGTATGGACCTTGAATTCCTGATCTTTCCAAGACTTTTACCATGAAGGGATGTTAGATTTTGTCAAATGCTTCCTCAGCATCTAATGAGTTGATCATGTTTTTTTTCTTTGAGTTTGTTTATATAGTGTATTATGTAGATGAATTTCCATATATTGAACCATCCCTATATCCCTGGGATGAAGCCTACTTGATCATGGTGGATGATCGTTTTGATGTGCTCTTAGATTCAGATTGCAAGAATTTTATTAAGTATTTTTGCATCGATATTCATAAGGGAAATTGAAGTTTTTTTTATTTGTTAGGTGTTTGGTTTAGGTATAAGAGTAATTGTGGCTTATAGAATGAATTGGGTAGAGTACCTTCTGTTCTTATTTTGTGGAATATTTTGAGGAGTATTGGTATTTGGTCTTCTTCAAAATTTGATAAAACTTTGCACTAAAACCATCTGCTCCTGGACATTTTTTTGGTTGGGAGATTATTAATGACTGTTTCTATTTCATTAGCAGTTATGGGACTGTTTAGATAATTGATCTGATCTTGATTAAACTTTGGTAACTTGTATGTCTCTAGAAAATTGTCCACTTCATTCAGGTTTTCCAGATTTTTTGAGCATAGTCTTTTGTAGTAGGATCTCTTGATTTTTTGGATTTCCTCAGTGTCTGTTGTTATGTCTCTCTTTTCATTTCTTATCTTGTTAATTAGGATAATGTATTTGTGCCCTTTAGTTAGTCTGGCTAAGGGTTTATCTATTTTGTTGATTTTTCTCATAGAGCCAGCTCCTGGTTTGGTTAATTATTTGTATAGTTCTTTTTGTTTCTATTTGGTTGATTTCAGTCCTGAGTTTTACTATTTCCTGTCTTTGAGTCCTCTTGTGTGAATTTACTTCTTTTTTTCTAGAGCTTTCAGATATGCTGTCAAATTGCTGATGTATACTCTCTCCAGTTTCTATTTGGAGGCACTTAAAGCTATGAGTTTACCTCTTAGGACTGCTTTCATTGTGTCCCATTAGTTTGCGTATGTGGCTTCATTTTTATTAAACTCTAGAACATTTTTAATTTCTTTCTTTATTTCTTCCTTGAGCAAGTTATCATTGAGTAGGGTGTTGTTAAGCTTCCACATAAATGTGGGCTTTCTATTGTTTATTTTGTTATTGAGGACAAGCCTTAGCCCATGATGATCTGATAGGATACAAGGAATTATTTCAATCTTCTTGTATCTGTTGAGGCCTGATTTGTGACCAATTACATGGTCAATTTTGGAGAAGGTGGATAAGGTGCTCAGAAGAAGGTATATCCTTCTGTTTTAGGATAAAAAGTTCTATAGATATCTGTTAAATCCATCTGTTTCATAACTTCTGTTAGTCTCACTGTGTCTGTGGTCTGTGTTTAGTTTCTGTTTCCATGATTTGTCCATTGCAGAGAGTGGGGTGTTGAAATCTCCCACTATTATTGTGTCCATTGCAATGTGTGCTTTGAGCTTCAGTAAAGTTTATTTTATGAATGTAGATGCCCTTGCATTTGGAGTACAGAGGTTCAGAATTGAGAGTTCATCTTGGTAGATCGTAACCTTGATGACTATGAAGTATTCCTCCTTATATATTTTTGATCAGTTTAGGGTGAAAGTCGATTTTATTCAATATTAGAATGGCTACTCCAGCTTTTTTCTTGGGATCATTGGCTTGGAAAATTGTTTTCCAGCCTTTTATTCTGAGATAGTCTCTGTCTTTGTCACTGAGGTAGGTTTCCTGTATGCAGCAAAAGGTTGAGTCCTGTTTATGTACCCAATCTGATAGTCTATGTTTTTTTATTGGGGAATTGAGTCCATTGATATTAATAGATATTAAGGAAAAGTAATTGTTGCTTCCTGTTATTTTTGTTATTAGAATTGGAATTCTGTTCGTGTGGCTATCTTCTTTTAGTTTTGTTGGAAAATTACATTTTTGCCTTTTCAGAGATATAGTTCCCCTCTTTGTGTTGGAGTTTTTCATTTATTACCTTTTGAAGGACTGGATTTGTGGAATTACATTATGTGAATTTGGTTTTGTCATGGAATACTTTAGTTTCTCCATGTATGTTAATTGTGAGTTTTGCTGAGTATAGTAGTCTAGGCTGACATTTGTGTTCTCTTAGGGTCTGTATGACATCAACCCAGGATCTTCTGGCTTTCATAGTCTCTGGTAAGAAGTCTGGTGTAATTCTGATAGATCTGCCTTTATATATTACTTGACCTTTTTCCCTTCTTGCTTTTAGTATTCTTTTTTTTGTTTTGTGCATTTGGTGTTTTGACTATTATGTGGCGGGAGGAATTTCTTTTCTGGTCCAGTCTATTTGGAGTTCTATAGGCTTCTTGTATGTTCGTGAACATCACTTTCTTTAGGTTAGGGAAATTTTCTTCTATAATTTTGTTGAAGATATTTATTGGCCCTTTAAGTTGGAGGTCTTCCCTCTCTTCTATACCTATTATTCTTAGGTTTGGTTTTCTCATTTGTCCTGGATTTCCTGGATGTTTTGGTTTAGGAACTTTTTACATTTTGTGTTTTCTTTGACTGTTGTGTCAATGTTTTTTATGGTATCTTCTGCTCCTGAGATTCTCTCTCCTATCTCTTATATTCTGTTGTTGATGCTTGCATCTATGTTTCCTGATTTCTTTCCTAAGATTTCTAACTCCAGAGTTGTCTTTCTTTGTGATTTCTTTACTCTTTCTACATCCATTTTTAGGTCCTGGATGGTTTTCCTCAATTCTTTCACGTGTTTGTTTGTGCTTTCCTGTAATTACTTAAGGAGTTTTTGTGTTTCCTCTTTAAGAGCTTCTTGTTTACTCATTATCTTCTGTAATTCTTTAAGGCATTTTTTTGGTTCCTCTTTAAGGGCTTGTACCTCTTTACCTGTGTTCTCCTATATTTCTTTAAGTGAGTTACTCATGTCCTCCTCAATTTCCTCTAGCATCATCATGAGATATGATTTAATCCAAATCTTTCTTTTTGGGTGTTTTGGGATATCCAAGACTTGCTGTGATGGGAGTACTCAGTTCTGAAGAAGCCAAGTAGTCTTGATTTCTAATGGTAGGATTCTTGCATTTGCCTTGTGCCATCTGTTGATCTCTGGTGTTAGATGATCTTGCTCTCTCTGGCTAGATCTTGTTCCTCCTGTGGATCTGTAAGCCTATGTCAGCACTGGAAGATCAACTCTCCTCTGGTAAAACTCTGGCACAGATGGTTGTGGATCAGCTGTCTGTCCTGAGTCCTTAGTCCCTGGATTAGAGCACTCCCTGAAGGCAGGCTCTCCACTTTCAGGGAAGGGACTGAGAAGACTACAGATCCACTGATGTCACTCCTAGTTGTAGACAGATGTCGAGAGGATCCTGTCCTGTCTTCCCTGCCACTTGTGAGGCCCGTGCTTCCCAGCTGGTCCTGCCTTAGAAAGTCACTGGAGAGAGAATGAAGTAGAGAAGATCCTGTCCTGACTGCCCTGCCACTTGTGAGGCGTGTGCCTCCCAGGTGGTCCCACCTTGTGATTTCTACTTTAATGCTGTATTTGGTAACAGTGAAAGATTGATCTTGAGGTCTAAAACATAAAAGCATTACTGATTACAGAAAAAGACTAAAACTGGCTTCAAAGAAGATTGTTAATAAAGTGATGTAAATCAGATTTACAATAAAAACCTGTGACTTCCTGGAGCCTTTATTCAAGCTTTAATGACCACACTGTCTGATAGACATTCCGCTTGATCCCCTGAAAGAGAGAAAATGAGGAAACAAAAATAAAAACAGTTCAATAATCATAGATTTGGTGATTTTTCTTCTCTGCATAAACAGATATGCTTCTCATTGTAAGGCTTCCTCAAGAATAACTGGATTTCAAGGTCCACTATCTGATTTTTGCTTAGTTCAGAAACACCAGTATATATTTCCACATCATGATGACAGTAAATATCCTTCTCACATGTAAGTCAAGCATTTTTGTGATATGATTTACTTTGAAAACCATGGCAAACTTCATGGTCACAAACTTTAGTGAAAACATCCAGATTTCCTTACTGTATGCTCAGGATCTTCATTTTGGTATACCATTTGCAGATCTTTTAAAGAAACTTTGCCTTGACATGTACATCAAGGAGGAATTTCTATATCCCATCTTGCTTTGCAGAAAAGTCCAGTTTGTATAAAATATATCTGAATTTATCTGTCTATTATCTGTTTACAATTATTTTCTGAGCTGCTTTCAGTTGCATGTGTACTCACACTTGCATTTGAGTTGTGTAGGATAGTGAAAGGCAGCCACACATTCATACTATCCCAAGAGAAGCAGGGCAGAGTGGTTGAGATGCTTGCTCCAGCAGCATCTCATGTTGACATAGCTATACAGATTACGTTTATTTTCAGTCACCGTACTTAAAGAGTACTCTAAATGCATACTACCAAAAGGGTTGGATAAGCATCACTCTAACTTAAAATCTTTTCAGAAAAAAAGGATATCCTTAATGTCATTTGTTCAAACTCAACTGGGACAGAAATGAGTTGTTCAGTTGTAGGCACTCTAGTTAGCACACCAAATAACCTAGAATGAGGTAATACTTATTCGAGTCTCCTGAAACTCAATAATTGAAACTATATAAAAGAATAATTTAGTTAGTTAGTTAATTAGTTAGTTAGTTAGTTAGTTTTAGTTTTTCGAGACAGGGTTTCTCTGTGTAGCCCTGACAGTCCTGGAACTCACTCTGTACACCAAGCTGGCCTTGAACTCGGAAATCCAACTGCCTGTGCTTCCCATGTGCTGGGGTTAAAGGTGTGTGCCATTACTGCCCAGCAAAAGAAGAATCCTTATAACTTGAGTTGGAAATGAGAGTAAGTTAGTTATTGGTAGAGAGAAGAAAGACATACATTGTTCATGAAGAGAATATAGGTAGAACCCTTGTATGAGTAGAAGTGTTGTGTTGATGCTGGAATCAAAGCACATCTACAATCAGATGAACAAACATCAGCAGTGTCATTTCAAACATATTATTTTGAGAAAAATCCTCTAATAATTTTTAATGTGATTTTATTTATCATATAAAACAGTATATCCAAACTTCAGATAAATTCTGTAGTACATGTTGTACTGGAAAACAAACATCTAAAAGATTTATTTGAATAATTAGAAATTTCCTTAATTTTATTTAGTTTTAAGATAAAAGTGTCAATAAATTACTAAATTAAGTAAAACAAAGAAATCAGGCTATTTGGAATTATTATTTGAATTAATGTATGAGGTTGTAAAATTATAATGTTGATTTCATCTATCATTTGAAAGAAACAATAATTACATTTTGGGTAAGGCTTTCAATTCATGTTAGTTATTCATAATTTGATAAACTGGAAAAAATATGTTTCAGTTTGTAAATTTCAGTGTTATACACTTTTAAATTTCTCTCAAGTGAGGAAAGAGTATGATTGAAGTATTGCTGCTTGCATTACACAAATCGCTTTCTTTCAGTTGGTTCTGGTTGTTTTATAGTTTATCAGAAAATGTACTATCACTGCAATACAGGCATTTGTTAATGTCACCATTACATTCTTTTCCTCACCTATTCAAATTTCGTGTGTATAAAAAGGAGTTAAACGGATTTAAAAGTAAGTGTTCATATTATTTAATATATAAACATATAGTAAATAAAAATTCAGCAAACTAAGGATGATTAAGGAAATGAAATCCTCTGTTATGTTTATATTCAATTAGACACTACTCTGTCAAAACTAAATTTCAATCATATTTATTATTCAAGTATTTATAAATTCAGCCCAATAGCTCATTTTTCTCTTCTAATGACAGTCTACTGTTCTTAAAGACTGGGATTGTGTGTTGGTGTGTCTATATCTGTGTGTGTTTATATATATAAAATGTATAAATATGTATATATTTCATATAAATATATTTACATAAAATAAGTATAATTTCAAATAAATATAAAATAATATTACATAAGAGTTTAACAAGCAGCATTGATGTTACCTGGCCCTCCTTTATTGACTTCCCTTTGTTTTCCTTTGGAATATCCTTCTCATTTTACTTTCTCCTACTTCATATCACAAAAACTTCATATCACGAAAACTCCTACCCACATTCACACGATCTCTTTCTGGTTTCCTGATTTATTTAGTTATTCCAGGTTGTACACTCTTGTCAGATGATATAGACCTAGAAACTTCAGGTAATGGAGAACGTAAGATCTATGTCTTTCTGGGTCTGGGTTGCATCACTCAATATAATTGCTTCTAAATCCATAAAATTATGTGTAAATTCCATGATTTTTCTTTGTACAAGTTAATAATAATATTCTATTTTACATATGTACAACATTTTTATTAATCATTAATAAATGGTTAGTGTCAAAGGATAAAGCTTTCTATTTCCTGGCTATTATGAATAGAGCATTTATAAACATTGCTCAGTAACTATTTGTAAGTAGGATGTTCAATCATTTGGGAATATGCCAAGGGGTGGTATAGCTGTGATATTGGGTAGATTTAGTTTTAGTGTTTTGAGAATCCTTTGCACTGGTTTCAAGATTGGCTGCACAATCTCACCAACAGGGGAGAGGCATAGACTTTCTCCACACAAACCATGATTTGATGTCAGTTATTTTGTAGATCATAACCATTTGACTGCATTCACATTTCTCTGATTGCTCAGGATGTTTATGACTCTTTGAGAAATTTCTAAACTATTTTTTATTATTTTATTATTTTATTAAGAAGTCTCCTGTTGAGGGACATCTGGGTTGTTTCCAGATTCTAGCTCTTATAAATAAGGCTGTTATGAACATAGTGGAACATGTGTCCTTGTTATGTGTTGGAGCATCTTTTGGGTATATGCCCAGGAGTGGTATAGCTGGGTCTGCAAGTAGAACTATTTCCAGTTTTCTGAGCAACCATCAGATTGAGTTCCAAAGTGATTTAACCATCTTACAGTCACAACAGCAAGGAGGAGTGTTCCTCTTTCTCCACATCTTCAACAGCATCTGTTGTCACCTCCATTTTTTATCTTAGCCATTCTGATGTAAGGTGAAATCCCAGGGTCGTTTTGAGGTACATTTATCTGATTAAGGATGTTTAATATTTCTTTAAGTGCCTCTCAGCCACTTGAGATTCCTCAATTGGGGATTCTTTATTTATCTCTGTACCCCATTTTTAATAGGATTTTTTGGTTCTTTGGAGTCTAACTTCTTGAGTTCTTTGTATATTTTGGATATTATCCCTCTACTGGAAGTAGTATTGATTTAAGGTTCTTATCCAGTTTTGGTCAAGTAATTTGTGTCCTTGACACAGTTTTTTTTTAAGTTATCTGTCTGTCTGTCTGTCTGTCTGTCTATCTATCTTTGGCTCTATCAGATAGCTGGCATAATGTTTTCCCCATTCTATGTGGTTCTTACCACACTATTCCTTGTTTCTTTTACTGTAAGAAAGGTGTTTAATTTTATGCAGTGTCAGTTGTGTATTGTCCTAGATTCCTGAAAAAAATGGAGTCCTTCCTTTTCCAAAGTCCTTGTCTACTCTTTTGTTGTGAAGGATTCTGTGTTTGTATTCTTCTAATAGTCCTTGATTCTCATAGATATAATTTTTGTACATGATGATATTTATGAGTCTAATTCCATTCTTCTGCCTGTGGATTTCCAATTTTTGCCTATGTATTTGAAGATATTGTCACTTTCCAGTGCATTGTTTTTGACTTTTGTCATATATCGGATATGACTGTAGTTACAACTAATAGCGTTTGGGTCACATAATTTATCCCATTGTTCTGTATGTCTCTTTGGACACCAGTACCATTTTTTTTTATCATTACAGCTCTTAAATATATCATGTATTCTGGAATTGTAAGCTCTACAATATACTTTTTACTGAATATTTCTTTCACTATTGGGAATAGTTTCTGGTCCCATATGACCTATAGGACTTTCTTTCCCAGTATGTTCCACGTTCTCTTCAGAAATTTGAAGATGTCATTCACCTATTTTATAGGTTCTTTGAAAATAGTTTATTGTTTATATGCTATTATAAATGAGAGTATATCTTCGATCTTTTCCTCACTGTGATAGTTGTTGTTTAAAAGAAAGACCACTCATTTTGAAATTTGATTTTTATACTCTGTCAATTTGCTGCAATTATTGATTGTTTCTATTGATTGAAGTTATCTATTGAAAACTTTAGGATTTCTTATGTATAATCCTATGTCATCTGATAATATAGATAATTTTACTTATTTTTCCCTCATTTTATCTCTTTGCTTTTCCTTCTTTATTGTTCTAGCTTATTCTCTCTAAATATATGCATATCCACATACATTGTTAAATGGAGTTAAGACATTTTCTTGACAAATGTTCCCCACAGCATAGACTAACGAAAAAAACCTTAGTTCCAATTATAAGTATTATCCATTTGACATACTGTGGGATAGTACTACTGACTCCCAAAACAATAAGTGTTAAAGAGATAACCCTTGATTTCCCCTCAAGAGTTGAGTTTGGGGCCTCATTTTTGAATACATCATGTACTTAAAACAAACAACCCACGTGTTTCAAGTTGACTTGACTTGAAAGTATCATTTCCACAGTCTAACTACCATGAATCCAGAAAATAATATGCAAGCTGTCCAAGGAGGGAAGAACTTAAATAATTTGACACAGAAGTAACATCAATGAAGCAAAAAGTTACCACCATATACATATGCACAAAGGTGAGATAAGTGGCATTCACAGGTAAGTGGCAAAAATAGCTCTCTAATTTTATTTAAGACCCATTTAACTGGTAGAGATGTATGACAGGGATAAACCTAGCCAGTGTTCTGCAACTAATGAAGTCAACACCTTAGGAAAGAATCTAGTATTTTCACTTGCATAATACCTTTTAGATTCTCAATCTTATTTTTGTATAGATAAATGTAGCTCTCACCTCTCATCAAAGAAGCTTCTCTTTATAGAAAATGAAATTATAAGAAATAAAACATAAAACACACACTAAAACACACACACACATACACACACACAATTTTACAGAATACAGAAAAGTCTTGTGTGGCTCTAAACCAAAACATACATACACACACACACACACACACACACACA